>SJYQ01007049.1:108891-230502 GCA_006410935.1 Redunca redunca
GGTGCTCAAGTGGCCCCCACCCACTTCCCCACGCCCAGCAGAGCCCCTCAGGACAGGCTGAGTCCCCAGGGTTTGGGGCCTGCTCCCTGCTGCAGTCACCAGCAGCTGGGTTAAAAGTGGCCCACTGCAGCCCCACCCTCGCCCACTGCTTTCCAGCAAACACATAGTCAGTCAGCTGTATACAAACGGTTAGTAAGTTGCGTTCAAAACAGAACCTGGCCCAAAATATCCTCAGTAGATATCAGCTTCCTTCACCCTTTCTCATCCTTGCCAGCAGGGACAGGCTCTCTGGTGACTTTGTACTGGGTCAGCTTAGCCACAGGGGATGGGATCTTTGCTCCCTGGAATTCCCTTCCTCGGGTTCCAGGTGTTGAAATAACTTTCTGGCCCCAAGATAGAGCTGCTCGTGGGGTTCCCATCAGCACACTGAAATGTAGAGGACTTTCATGTCCTGTTAGCACTCGCTTGACCAGAAACGCAGGGCATCCAGCCAGCAGTCCTCAGACCACAGCCAGCTCTGGGCCTTCTCACTCTACAAGCAGGCTACATGGGCCCAGGCCCTCCCATGCTTCCTTTCTGTCTCATCTTCGTTCTCTACTCTTTAGCCTGAGAAAGCTTCTTGCCTTCTGCCCCACTTTGCAGTTTGAAAGGTCCGCTTCATGAGACATTAACATGTTTATCACCTGAGTTGTTTTCTTTAGTCTTTCTCAGACGCATGTTAGAAATCCCAGAGAGAAAGTTGTGGGTGACGTGGAAGGAGGTGTGCTTAATGCCTCTGCTTAAGTGGCGGGACCTCCCGAGGATGTGGGGTCCAGGTACAGAGCAGCTTCATACCCCTGACCTGCTCTTCCCTCATCCTGTCCCCTTGTCTTGGGTCAGGGCTACATGCCAGCATCTTCTGCCAGTCACCTGGGTCGTTTGGGCTGAAGGGACAAAAGATAGACAGGGTTTGTTTGCTCTGTGGGCCCAGGGGGCCTGTGAGTACCAGTCTGCCCCCCCACCCACCCCTTCACATCCAGTCATACTGTCTGGACCCAAATCAATGCCATTCAGTATGCTTCTCACTACTACCTGTAGTAAATCTCAACTCCATATCCCTTTCTAAGGTTCTGCTTTTGTGATCCAACCCTGAAGATACAGAGCCATGGGCCAGGGTATCTCTGCCCCCCAGCCAGAGATCAACTGTTTGTGGAGAAGAATACCCTCCCAATCTAGCTTCTTTAGGAAAGGTGTTCCCCCAAAACAATCAAACTGCTTGAAAAGGTCCTTTACAAAAGAAGATACGAAATAGCCAGCAAACACATGAAAAGGTACTCGCTCATTATTGTTGTTCAGTTGCTCAGTAGTGTCTGACTCTGTGACTCCATGGACTGTAGCACACCAGGATTCCCCGTTCTTCACTGTCTTCCAGTTTGCTCAGATTCATGTCCATTGAGTCAGTGATGCCATCCAACCATCTCATCCTCTGTCACCACCACCTCCTGCCTTCAATCTTTCCCAGCATCGGGGTCTTTTCCAGTGAGTCAGCTCTTCCCATCAGGTGGCCAAAGTATTGGAGCTTCAGCTTTAGCATCAGTCCTTCCAATGAATATTCATGATTGATTTCCTTTAGGTTTGACTGGTTTGATCTCCTTGCTGTCCAAGGGACTCTCAAGCATCTTCTCCAGCACCACAATTCAAAAGCATCAATTATTTGGTGCTCAGCCTTCTTTATGGTCCAACTCTCACATCTGTACATGACTACTGGAAAAACCATAGCTTTGACCATACAGACCTTTGGTGGCAAAGTGATGTCTCTGCTCCTTAGGGAAATGGATATTAAAGCCATAATGAAAGGTTTTAAATGACTGCAAAGTTTAATCCAAGGAGAGAAATTAATGGGAAACAAGGTTAACTAAGCTAAGCCCTCGTTCTGACCTCTCAGGCATCAGTAAACTGCCTGGAAAGATTCTTGAGCTAACTTCCCCATGTTCCAGTCATCACTGAGTATGAGCAGTTGCCCTTATGAGGCCTCAGTCCTGTGAGCATCCAGGACAGAGTGACTGGTAGGCTGAGGCTGACATTTCAGTGGCTGATGGCATATTATTTATAGGATATCCAAGTTATCAGTGGGAAACCAAAGTAGAAGTTGGGAATTCTGGTCAAAGTCTCTGATTACAAGAGGAAGAAATAGGTCAATTACATTAAAATAATTCTGTGTGGGCTGCCAGCTACTGAGCACAGAGACATCCCTACCAGAAGTTACATGGTAATATTAATTTCATCCTTAAAAGCAAACTTGGGTCTCACATATATGTAATGTGTCAAACCACACAACCACCATGTTTGGGGGCCCAAAGCAGGACCTCCTGCCATGCCATGGCTAAAGTCAGCTGCTCACAGTGGCCGCCCATGCTGGCTTCTCTAACGCAGGAGCATCACTTTCCCCTCACACACACACACACACGTAGCATCGTGTTACTAGATGAAAAAGCAGTTAAAACCAATAAAATAACTGAATTGCTGCTGAAACCACCTATGTACACTTTAGTCTTGGTCATCTCCCAAGCCTGGCCCGCAGGAACATTCTTCTAAAGACAGAGCAGAGCCTAAGGCAAGCAGGGCCTCTCCTGCAAGACAACTGATGTGTAAACAGAGAATTGTCTCTGCACACGAGAACGTTCCTCTCCATCCAGGTTTTTATATCTATGCTGCATATAAACATATTCTGAGACCATATACATACTTATATCACTTTGTATTTCTAAACTTTATATAAATGCTATTATATGGTACATTTGACCTTTTTACTCATTATACAGGCAAAATTTATTCAAGTTGACATGTCGTTTTAGTTCATGTAGCTGGTAATAATGTTGCACTATGTGACTAGATCTCCTCTTCTTGAGGACATTTAGAGTTCCCATCTTCCCCACTCTTACTCTACTGCAACATGACCATCCTTGTTAAGTCTCTGTATAGAGGTGTAAGATTTTTTCTCAGTGTTTAGACACTCAGTACACACACTTAGAATGGGACTGCTGGATCTTAAGGTTTGTTCATCTTCAATTTTGGGTTGCTTCTTTTCTAAGCAGAAACTTGATGGAATTGGGTTTTTAGTGGCTGTCTGTGTGCCCTGCTACTGGCAACCTCACCTGCTCTTTAGACAATCTTTCATCATGCCTGCTTGCTGGAGACCTTCCCCTCCCACCCCACTCACCAAAGGGGTGACACTCCCACAGGGCCTACGTGTGAGTTGAAGGATGTGGACACAACTGGACATCCAGTGCACAGAAGGGGCATGTCTGCTGGGCCCCAGCTGTGTTCCTGTGCCCAGGCCCCCATCTGTGTCCAAGCCTATTTCTTTCTCTGCCACTGAGAACATGTGGCAAAATCCCCTCACACTGAGCATGGGGCTTCAAATCCTGCTGCTGGCAGATGAGAATGCTGGTTGATGGATTATAGGCAAGTGAAGAAAAGAAAGTAAGTGAAGTCACTCAGTCATGTCCGACTCTTTGCGACCCCATGGGATTTTCATTCCAATTGCAAAGATGGGCAGTGCCAAAGAATGTTCAAACTACTGCACAACTGCATTCATTTCACACGCTAGCAAAGTAATTCTCAAAATTCTCCAAGCTAGTCTTCAATAGTACATGAACCGAGAACTTCCAGATGTTCAAGCTGGATTTAGAAAAGGCAGAGGAACCAGAGATCAAATTCCTAACATCTGTTGGATCATAGAAAAAGCAAGAGAATTCCAGAAAACCATCTACTTCTGTTTCATTGACTATGCTAAAGCCTTTGACTATGTGGATCACAACAAACTATGCAAAATTCTTACAGAGACAAAAATACCCTAACACCTTACCTGCCTCCTCAGAAACCTGTGCGCAGGTCAAGAAGCAACAGTTGGAACTGGGCATGGAACAATGGACTGGTTCCAAATTGGGAAAGGAGTACATTGGCACTCTGCTTATTTAACTTATTTGCAGAGTGGATGACTCACAAACTGGAATCAAGGTTGCTAGGAGAATTATCAATAACCTCAGATACGGAGATAATACCACCCTTATGGCAGAAAGCGAAGAGGAACTAAAGAGCCTCTCGATGAAGGTGAAACAGGAGAGTGAAAAAGCTGGCTTAAAACTCAACATTCAAAAAACAAAGATCATAGCATCTGGTCCCATAACTTCATGGCAATTAAGTGAGGAAACAATGGAAACAGTGATGGACTTTATTTTCTTAGGCTCCAGAATCACTGCAGATGATGACTGCAGCCATGAAATTAAAAGACGCTTGCTCCTTGGAAGAAAAGCTATGACAAACTTGGCATATTAAAAAAAAAAGAGACATTACTTTGCTGACAAAGGTCCATCTAATCAAAGCTATGGTTTTTCCAGTAGTCATGTACAGATGTGAGAGTTGGACCATAAAGATGGCTGAATGCTGAAGAATTGATGCTTTTGAACTGTGGTGTTGGAGAAGACTCTTGAGAGTCCCTGGGGCTGCAAGATCAAGGCAGTAAATCCTAAACGAAATCAATCTTGAATATTCATTGGAAGGACTGACACTGAAGCTGAAGCTCCAATATTATGGCCACCTGATTAGAAGAGCCAATTCATTGGAAAAGATTCTGGAAAAGACTGAAGGCAGGAAGAGAAGGTGATGACAGAACTAGATGGTTGGATGCCATCACTGACTCAATGGACATGAGTTTGAGCAAGCTCCTGGAAATGGTGAAGGACAGGGAAGCCTGATGTGCTGTAGTCCATGGGGTTGCAAAGAGCTGGACACAACTGAGTGACTGAACAACAACAAAGTAGACATCTGAAAATTGGTTGAGAAAATGCAAATGAAAGCAAAAAAAAATACTGTTTTTTTAACCCATGAGATTGAAAATTAAAATGCATCCCTAAATCACTGGTGAGTGTGAATTGCTGGAAATTGGTGTGAGAAATGCAAATTGTAGCAATAGAAAGATACTTTTTTTAAATTAAAAGTCATCAAATTGACAAAAAGGAAATGAGGAACGTCCTTACTTTGCTGGTAGGAGTGCAACTGCTTAAACGTTGTAGAGATGTAAAATAATGGCTAAAAATTAAAGTCCTTTGACCCAGAAATCAACCTTTGTGAGTCTATTTTTAGTCTTATTTGGGAATCTAAAAAAGAAAACACCATTTTGTATAGCTATATGTATGTATACATATACATGTATGTATGTATGTTCATACCATGTAAGAGATGCAAATACAGTATCCTGAAAACATCATACTGTAAGATGCTCTGGAGGTTAAGAGCTGCGTTAGGAGAGGTTTCTCATGTATGGATGTGAGAGTTGGACTGTGAAGATGGCTGAGCACCAAAGAATGATGCTTTTGAACTGTGGTATTGGAGAAGACTCTTGAGAGTCCCTTGGACTGCAAGGAGATCCAACCAGTCCATTCTGAAGGAGATCAGCCCTGGGATTTCTTTGGAAGGAACGATGCTAAAGCTGAAACTCCAGTACTTTGGCCACCTCATGCGAAGAGTTGATTCACTGAAAAGACTCTGATGCTGGGAGGGATTGGGGGCAGGAGGAGAAGGGGACGACAGAGGATGAGACGGCTGGATGGCATCACAGACTCGATGGACGTGAGTCTGAGTGAACTCCGGGAGTTGGTGATGGACAGGGAGTTCTGGTGTGCTGCGATTCATGGGGTCACAAAGACTCGGACACGACTGAGCGACTGAACTGAACTGAACTGGGAAAGGCTGCAGAGCATGTGGTGCCAGCTGGCAAGCAGGAAACCTCCATACAACTGTGTCATCCTGGCTGAGTGCTCCCAGAGTCCTGGCCAATGCTAATGTGCACAAAACAGTGTTTTAGGTCCTTTGTTATGTAGTAATGTTGGTTTCTATAGGGAAAAAAGCCTCATTCCACTATTCCCTCACATCATTGAGTTCCTTTCTATAGAACACATTAAGGTACTTTCAGGATGTTTTTTAACTAAAAATCTATCTACTAATGGAGTCAAAGAAACAATTTATATTTGGATACAAAGTAAAAAGTTATTACTTTTTATGTAAAAAGTATTATAGTATTGATATTTGTTTGGGGGAAAAACTCATAACCAGAAACAACAATCTTTTTGCAAAATAAGCTATATTGTGTAGAATTTGGTAGGCAGTGCATTGTAATTGCTTGGTTTTTATTATCCTTTTACATGTTTTAAAACTTTGACAGCAAAGCTTTACTAATAGTGCCAAAGAGACATTTTTCCTGCTTACTTGGCAACGTTTGTCTCTGAATAAAAAAAAAAAATGGCAAAAGTTGCAGTTGCATTTGTTCTCCTCTCTCCTCTGATCCTTACTCTGTTTCCTATTTCCTCCTTCCCTCTCTTCATGCCCAAGAACGAGGATGTCTCAGGCGCCCTTGTCACCCTGCGGGTGTTCAGGTATTGCGCATCTTCAAGTTCTCCAGGCACTCACAGGGCTTGTGGATTCTGGACTACACACTCAAGAACTGTGCCTCTGAGTTGGGCTTTCTCCTCTTTTCCCGTACCATGGCCATCATCATCTTTGCCACTGTTAGGTTTTATGCCAAGAAGGGCACAAACAAGACCAACTTTACTAGCATCCCTGCAGCCTTCTGGTATACCATTGTCACCATGACCACACTTGAGTGAGTGCAGACCCTGTCAGTCAATTACTCATCTTTTCTGTAAAATTTAAAAACGTTAGCTCAATGATCTTTCTCTGTTTGAGCTCCAGTCTGTCATCTATGGGCTTCCCTGGTGGCTCAGATGGTAAAAAATTTGCCTGCAATGCAGCAGACCTGGGTTTAATTCCAGGGTCAGGAAGATTCCCTCGAGAAGGAATGGCAACCCACTTCAGTATTCTTGCCTAGAGAATCCCATGGACAGAGGAGCCTGGTGGACTACAGTCTATGGGGTCGCAAAGAGTTGTACACAACTGATTAACACTTTCACACTTTCTCTGTCATCTGTAAAAAGTGAGGGAAGTGGATTAATCTCCAAATCCCTTCCACCTCTGACAATGCCTTGATTTTCTGTCAGGATACTTGGGTTCCAGGACGGTCTTAGCTGCACTGTTTCTGTTGAAATTTTTTCCCTCTGGGCCAGTTTTTCCCTCTGCAAAATGAGAAATGACCCCTTCAGCATGCAGATGGGCTTCCCTGGTGGCTCAGTTGGTACAGTGTCTGCCTGCAACACGGGAGACCTGGGTTCAATCCCTGGGTCAGGAAGATCCCCTGGAGAAGGAAATGGAAACCCATTCCAGTATTCTTGCCTGGGAAATCCCATGGGGTTGCAAAGAGTTGGTAGTTTGAGCAGTCTTTGACATTGCCTTTCTTTGGGATTGGAAAGAAAACTGACCTTTTCCAGTCCTGTGGCCACTGCTGAGTTTCCCATATTTGCTGGCATATTGAGTGCAACACTTTCACAGCATCTTCTAGGATATGAAATAGCTCACCTGGAATTCCATCATCTCCACTAACTTTGTTCGTAGTGATGCTTCCTAAGGCCCACTTGACTTGGACTCCAGGATATCTGGCTCTAGGTGAGTGGTCACATCATTGTGGTTATCTGGGTCATGAAGATCTTTTTTGTATAGTTCTTCTTTGTATTCTTGCCACCTTTTCTTAATATCTTCTGCTTCTGTTAAGTCCATACTGTTTCTGTCCTTTATTGTGCCCATCTTTGCATGAAATAATCCCTTGGTATCTCTAATTTTCTTAAAGAAATCTCTAGTCTTTCCCATTCTATTGTTTTCCTCTATTTCTTTGCATTGTTCACTTAGGAAGGTTTCTTATTTCTCCTTGCTATTTTTTGAAATTCTGCATTTGACAGGTATCTTTCCTTTCCTCCTTCACCTTTTGCATATCTTTTTTTGCTATTTTACAGCCTCCTCAGACAGCCATTTTGCTTGTCTAGTAGCCATCTAAAATTATCATTCTGGGAAATGTCGAAGTTTATGTTCTCTTATCCACATTCCTATTGGATTATCTTCCCCTTCCAATTTATAGGATTTCCAGCATTTTGGCTGCTAGAAATATCAACTGTTATAGATGTAATATCTTATCTTTGAATGATACCATCACTTTTGTCTTCTTCTAAAACCCTTGGTTGCTAACAGCCTCAATCTATTTGCTTTATTCTGATACCTATGTGTATATATAAAAATTTTAAATTTTATTTAATAAACCTATGCAATACAGAAACATACATTTATGTTCTATATTTTGTGTAAAATATGAAAATAGGCTGTCTTCATGTCCAGAGACTTCAGTATAGAAACAGACAACCTTCTTAGTGGCTTTAACATCAACATTAATAACAAAGGGGAAAACAAACTCATAGTGGAAACAACTGACCGACTGCCCAGAAGGCAGTGGGCTCACTGACCCTTCTCCTCCAAGGCAGGCAGGTGTGACGCAGACCTACAGGCAAGGCTGATGGGAAACCTTCTAACCTCAGCCCCGCTGGGATCCCACCCACAAGGGATCCTCCCCAGAAAGACTCTCGAGGGGCTGCCCTGCTTTCTCCTCCTGACACCAGACTGTAACACACCTCACAGCAAAGTCAAGGAGGAGCATCTGCTGGGAGGACCTCAAGCGCTCCCACCCACGAGCTTCTCCAGAGGGAAGTCCATCTAGAACTTTACTGGGATATCATTTCAGAACCTTCTGAGAAAGACGGTCAACAGGCAGCATTTGGCTACCCAATACCTACATTAATAAGTGATACATTCCCTTAACTAGCATTGGCAGAAAAAGCGATGTTTAGATCTCTAAATATCTTATTAAAACAATTCCTTTTTAAAAAATTTTTATTTACTTATCTTTGGCTGTGCTGGGTCTTTGTTGCTGCACTCAAGTGGGCTTTCTCCAGTTGCAGTAAGCATGGGCTTCTCTTTGTGGTGACTTCTGTTGCAGAGCGCAGGATCTAGATGAGGGGGCTCAGTGGATGTGGCACATGGGCTTAATTGCTCCCACAGCATGTGGGATCCTCCCTGACCAAGGATCGAACCCATGTCACCTGCACTAGCAGGCAGATTCTCAACCCCTGGACCACCAGGGAAGTTATGTTAACCTCTTTAAAACATTTTTTCATTACAAAAAGATAATAGTTGAACATGGTAGAAAGTTCAGACAGTCCCATGAAAGGCAGCTCCCCCTCCCAACCTTGGGTCAGGGTCGTAAGGAGAGGAGGGGCCTCACAGGTGGCCCAGGTGGAAAGCGCCTGAGGCAGGTCCATCCTCCTCACTGGAGGCACCTGGAGGAAGCAGGGAGGGGAAGGAGTGACTCCGGGATGTGCCTGACTGGGTGTGCTCTGCTCCGAGTCAGAGCCACGGTACCTGTCAGACCCACCTAGTGGAGTGGGAAAAGTGTGTGCAGATGTTGTTTTGGCAAAAATGTAAAGAAACAGGCACTGTTCACAGAAGTCTGGCAGGACAGCAGTTGGGAACGTCCACCAGGTCACACTGACTGCCCTGCCATTCCACTGACCATGCTGCCAGGCTCCACCGAACGTAACAGCTACATAGGTGTGGTAGGAAAAGACTGCAATGGCCAATGTGACCATCAACAAGAAACTTTCAGTTTGTCCTTTGTCTTTGGACTTTGGTTATGCTTTCTCCAATGTGGGAAATATAGGTTTGATTCCTGGGTCAGGAAGATCCCCTGGAATGGCAACCCACTCCAGTATTCTTGCCTGGGAAACCCCATGGACAGAGGAGCCTAGCAGGCTACATGTAAATATTATACACGTTTCTTCATGTTTATTCCTGGGGGATTCCTCATGGATCTTTTCTTCCATTACTATTTTCTTATATAGAAAGACTACTGATTTTGTGTATCAGTTGTGTATCCAGTTACATGACCAAATTCGCTTTATGATTTTTAAAGGGAACTCTCTTGGAACCCAAGGTGGACTACAACATCACTGTCCTGTCTCACCTCCGCCCCCCTCCACCTGCCAGGGTCGTGCCTCACACAGACAGGGGCTGAAGGTCCCTACCTGCTCCTGACTCAGCCCTTCCAGCACTTCTCCATTTGCATGGCCTGTTTCTGATTTGAGATGCAAGTAATTATTGTATACATTTACCATGGACTCTCGATATTTCTATGGAAAGATAAGATACAGACACTCATCCATTTGTTCAGACCACGAACCCTCCTCTCCCACTCTCCCCGCCTGCACTTCACGAACTGAGGCTTCAAAGAACCAGCCTTCAGTACAGGTGCCTGTCAGTCAGATGGGCCACCTCACCCAAGCACCTGGAAGGCAGAAAGAGAGGGTTCCCTGTGGGAGGGGAGGGGCTGGGAGCACCACCCCTCACCCCCAAGGACAGGCCTGTGGAAGAACAAGTGAGGGGGATCAGGCCCAGCCTCAATGCATGCGGGCCTCTGAGAGTTTAGGAAGCTGCTACAGAATCAGCCTCTGGGACCCAAAGGACCAGGGTAACGCTGACAACCAGGGCAGCCCCAGGGTTTGGCATGGCGGGTCTGTGGTGCTCGCTGTGAGTCAGCTCAGATGATGGGAGTCCCTGCCCGGATTTAAGGCCTCAAGGAGCAAGTCTCACATGCGGCTGAGTCCATAACATGGCCTGTCCCCAGGTCAACTCCTCAAAGTGATTTCATTGGTCAACCCAAGTGCAGGGAGAACTTCCTGAATGAGGGGCATGGGGCTGCCTGCTGACCTGCGGGGGTACTGAGAAGGAAGCCTGGGCCAGCCCTGCTCAGAATGAGCACACGAGCACCTCCACGTGCCCACAGACATCTTCTGGGGGCAGCACCAGACACACAAGACAGGACGTCTATAAAACACAACCGGCTCCTCCTCCACCTGCTGTCAGAGCTCCGCTGCTACGAGTTCACCACTGCTCTCAGGGCTCAGAGCGCAGGTGAAAACTCACAGGCTCCCTTGGTCCCAGGCCACTTCCTGGGGATGAAATTAAAAACCTAAAGAAGAAACAAAACCAGGAAGTATCTGTGTTAACTGAAGGGAAGGTTTTAAACAAGAGGATGGGCAGTTGCTGGACCACCTCTGCTCTCACCTGTGGACAACAACTCACGTGGCTGGCAGGCAAGATGTCCTGAGCCTGCGCACAGGAAGGAGTGCACTTCCCTATCTCGGGTGTAAACACTGGGGTCAGAGCCCTCCCGGTGGCAGCTCCGCATGTGCTCCATGATCCTCCTGCTCTGTCAGCAACGTCAGTCATGACCCCCATGCTGCTGCACAACACCTACCAGCAATGGCCACAACTAGTGGAACCAGGGAAGTCACAGCACAGGGGCTCTGTACCTTCCCCTGGGTGCCAGTGGTACCTGATGGCTGTGCCCTTCTACACCAGGTTCTGAAGTCATCCTGTTCATCTTTAACTTCAATAAATGGTCTCCTAAAATACACCACCAACCTCTCCCAAGTGTCTGCACAGATAAGGACACTGCCCCACTCTGGAGAAAGACAGTTTCTTTGGAAGGAAACTTTCCTTTCTATTCTGGGCAACTAGCTAAAAGACCAGAGAAGGCAACGGCACCCCACTCCAATACTCTTGCCTGGGAAATCCCACGGACGGAGGAGCCTGGTAGGCTGTGGTCCATGGGGTCGCACAAAGTCGGACACAACTGAGGCGACTTAGCAGCAGCAGTGAAAAAACAAAGGAACCAAGAAGGAATTGCTTAAGGCAAACAAAACTTTGTGATGGAGGAGAAAATTCACAGAACAGAAATGTAGGAGCTTGGAAATATAGCAGAATAAAGTGATATTCTAATTTCTGTATGACATCATATAAAAAAGACAAGTTCAATGGAAATTAAGTTTATTTCTGGATATACCAACTAAAACATATGCCAAATTTATTCAGAATATCATCATCAATGCAAAAATAGAACTCTCTTCTCCCCTGTAAAAGTTAAATACAAGACTGAAGGCTAGATACATGATTATTTTAGTCAGGTATTTGCTTCTCAAAGCAACAAATCTACAGTTATAGACATCCAATTTATCATACAAAATATATACAAATACATAACTGTAGTGTAGAAAAAATGAAATTACCAAAATGTAACTTAAGTCATTTACTTTACACACTGGATTCTAGCTGTTGTTTCCAAGAGCTTCCCCAATGAGTCGGACGGCGACACTCTTGCCTTCATCTGTTTGAACAACGAGCAAAGCTTCAAACTTGCCCACGGACTTGGGCTTGAACTGCACGGGCATGTTGATGTAGTGCTGGGCTCTGCAGAGAAAAAGGGGTGTCAACATGGCATCAGGGCACACTGAGCCCCCCAGTCACACGATGCCTGGTGGAGGGTGAGCCTGGTCAAGGAAACGGGAGCTGCGAGGCTTGGAGCCTGGTGCCGCATCTGCAGGAGCAGGAGGCAGCCAAGCCCAGGAAGGCTCAAGGCGCACGTGTCAGCGGCCGCCCCATGGCTGCAACCAACGTTTACTGGGGCTGGCAGGTTTGCTCCAAAATTCTTATAAATTTCTTCTTGAAAATTTAAGATTGTTCTACTTGAGGCATGTACAAGTAGTATGTTGGCAGGTTTGTCTCTGCTCACAAAACGAGGTTTCAAAAGCTTCAAAAATAAAATACATCTTTATTCCTGAGGGGAACAAGATGCAGGCCCTTCCCACAGCCCATCTGATGCCACCGACCTTCTGCCGTAATGGTTTTTAAGTGAAACCTCACAGCTTTCAGACTCTCCTCAGAGGGCAAGTCCCTCTGATCTCAGCCACACCTGTGTGAGCTCAGTAGAGGGACCAGACTGCGCTTCTGTTTCCAGCATGTTTCCTGACCCAGCACAGTGGGCTAGAAATTCAGAAAACAGGCCAAGTTTTCAAAGCCCTTTTCCTGGATGTATCAAAATATATATATTGAAAGTCTGGGTCATTTTTCACCAATGCATTTACCTCATTTTTCCACATCAAAGCAAAGCTGCTTTTAAAGAAACTGGTACCTGTTGATGGCACTGACAAATGACAACCTTCTCTTTCATGTTAGCATCTTAATCTTCAGGATAATGTACTACAATCTACCAACCTAAGAGGCTTTGTAACTTATGAATTACTAAAATGCATTAAAATATCCAAAAATAAATCTTTAGATGATTCCATAATTAACAAAGTTCAACATGGAATGCAGAACTCTATATTTAACTGAGAAAGAATTTTGAAAAACATACTATGACAAATATGTATCACCTGCTTTAGATTCACACACTGAATAAACTGGGACGCAACCTAGGAAGAACCAGGGTCCACATAGCTCCAGCGCCCAGCAGTGTAGTGACCAAGGGGGCTTTACACCCATACACACACACACACACACACACACACACACAGTAACATGTAACTGGAAAGGATGCCGACACAACGTGGAGATCCTCAGCTGAGGACAACTTTTGCAGCAGAGGCATGAGAGCCAGTGCCTGATAGTGCAGAGGCAGGGCTGGCGAGGTGCCGGAAACACCTCAGCCCCTCACAACCATGAACCTATAAACTTAAGCAACCCGAATCCTTCTTTCTCTGTAACTTAGGAGCGTCCCTCTGGCTGCTCGGCCACAAGGCCAGCTCACAGAATGCATGTGGGTGTGAGCCCAGCAGACGGGGCATCAGCTGCAAAGTCTCAGCAGACTAGACTTGAATAAACAGTCAGCAGAAGACGCTCTAGGGGCTAAGTGGGAACACAACAGATTCTTCTTAAAAAGTCATGACAAAGAGGGGACCACCTAGAGCCCACAGCAGAACCTTGACCAAAACCCCACCCGTCAGTGCCCCTCTTCCATCACCTCCACCATCACCTACCTTTTGTGGGCAACAGGATGTGCCCAGTACACGCCCTCGCCCCATGCCTCTGCCCCAGGCAAACCCCCAGAACCTACTGTCAGCTAATAGCCCCACTGCAGGACAGCCAGGACAGGGGACCTCCTGGTATGGAGCAGAGCTCCCACTCGAGGAGTGGGGCTTGCTAGCCCCACGGCAGGCAGCCCCCTGAGAAAAACAAGGTGACCAACAGGGACTGGGAGGGGCTCCCCTGGAGCCTCGCACAGACTGTCCACCTGCCGAGTCCAGCACTGTCGCTGCACCAGCCTCTACAGCTCATGAGACCGTCCAGCAGCCTCACCCCTGGGAGGAGTACAAGCCCCCATGCTTACACGGGGAGTAGCCCCACCCGTTTGTGAGAGGATTCTCAGGGAGCTACGGGAGCAAGGCTCTACTTCTCCAAAGTGGAAAGAAGCCATTCTTACGTATGAAGAGGCCAGCTTCCCGCCTTCCTCTATGTAAGATCTAAGCCTATGCACGTGTCACGAGGGAAGAGTTTTCTACGACGTAGAGTTTACTTCACCTGGTTGAACAGATCAGAGTTATTGCTTTGCACGCATGGTTTTCTTATTCATATTTCACCAAGTTTATACCAAGTTGCTAATTATTAATGTTTTTTTTGATGCTGGAATCTGTAAGATTACGTATTTATCCTAAGTTCCATAATGAAATGTATCAGAATAACTTCAGTACCTGCCACCAATAAAGTATAAAATTATCTTATTTAAATCTCTTTTCAAAGTATAAAAAGTTAAAGATATTTTAAAGTAATAACGTTTAAGAGTATAAAGCAAACATATCTTATGAGGCAATTTGAAATGCTACCTTATGTACACTGTCCAAATTTTGCTTCATTAAAAAATATTTTCTCATGTTTCTAAGTTCTCTTAGATGCTGTGACATGACCTAGGCTGCACAGAAAAGCAGTGAGTATTTAATTTAGGACAGATAAAAACATTCTAGCACTGGAATGGCAAGTCATCATGTTCAACTGTATAAAAATGTCTACTTTGAGATGGCAAGAATGAACACATCTTAGATTTTAAAACTCTTTTTTAGACAAATTGAAACTAAGCAAAATGCCATCTCACTGATAAAAAGTTCCATGTTAAGAATGCTTTAAGCATCACCCCCATCACATCTACAGCACTGCAGGCAGCTGTGTGTGAGGAGGAGGAAGAGCTCAGGGACAGGACGACGGGCAGCCAGGCAACAAGGAAAAAGGACGCTATGAGCTGGCCACAGGGTCAGATGAAGAAGCTGATGGTGGCAATGTGAAAATATCTTGACCTGTTCACTGCCAAAACTACATTTGTATTTAGGTTGTGTGGTCTCCTGTAAGGCCTCCCAGCTCCCAGGCAACCACAAACTGCCCGTGGACCTCCCTCAGCTAGTCTTCTCACAGCCTGCCTGGGAACAGAGACTGCTGCGTGTGATGCTACTAATACTGAACAGAAACAGGTCTTTTCTCTGCAAAGGATCAAGAAGGAGCTGATTTACAAATTTCAGCTGTAATAGTTTAAATTTTTAAAAAGTCTGTGAAAGCAAATTAAGTGAAAAATGTGAAACTATAATGTATTCAGGAACAAAAGTTGGAAAAGGAACGTTCATCTCCAGGTAGGTTGACTGCACCATCCTTCAGTCATAAAATGGGCAACAATGACATAAGGCCTTTTCCCTGGTAGCTCAGCTGGTAAAGAATCTGCCTGCAATGCAGGAGACCCAGGTTCAATCCCTGGGTCAGGAAGATCCCCTGAAGAAGGAAACAGCAACCCTCTGCAATATTCTTGCCTGGAGAATCCCATGGACAGAGGAGGCTGGTGAGCTACAGTCCACAGGATCGAAAAGAGTCAGACACGACTGAGAGACTAACACACTGACATAAGGCCAAACAATATAACAAGTTACTGTAAGTCCTGAGTCTTTATCAAAACTGTAGATGAAGTAAATGCAAATATTGTTTCTTAAAAAGCTGTTAGCTCTTCAATTTTTTTAAAATCTGAAGATGTCTTAACTTTTTAAAAAACAAGTTTATTTTTTTAAAGATAAGTGTTCCTTGAAACAAAGATCTGAAGCCCCAGGTGTATGCTGGTTTACACAAAAGTGTTCCAAGACCCCTATGCTCCATGCTTAAAGACACAATGCCTGAGAAACACTGATCAAGGTCAGGGACGTGAACCAAGTAGACAGCAAACAGGAAGCAGAGTTATTCACTATGGCCATTACGATAAGGTTCAAATACAGATAACGGCAGTGTTCAGGACTAATCATTCACTCAGGATCAATTTGTCCTTAGTTACTAAAAAGGGCCCCAACTGGGAATTCAAATGACTATCTGTGAACAGCGAAGTGTTCCTGCAGCTCAGCCTCAGCTCGGCAGAGCCAGCCTGCTCTAAGCACCCTGGAATATCACCAGTCTCAGGCCCCAGGGGAAGGACCCACAGACCAATGGGAGAGAAGAACTCAGGGCAGAGAAGTGGGAAAGTTTGGACTGGGAGTGTTTTAAGGCTGCCATCATCCACATTCTCGATGAAGAGGCTGGCTGGGAAAGCGCTGACAGAACTGTGATGCTCTGTCAACACCTGTGGGTCCTGCTGGGGCTTCTCAGGACCCCCAGGACTGCCTCTCACGTATCCTGTAACAAGTCCAGGCTGCCGGCACCTTTACAAATTAGGACACTGAGGCTGAGAGAGGTCTAGGTGTATTCATTGCTGATTCCACCCAACTTGTGCCTTTGGGCTGGGCTCCTAAGAGGTAGGTTTCCTAACACAGAGGATGGGGGAATGGGGTCAAGAAGGGGAAGAAAGTATGAGGGGTAGAGGAAATGACTTATCTTCCAACAACAAGAGGAAGTGTAAGCTTCTGAGTCAGTGTTGCTGGGCCAGTAACTCAGTCAGCCCTCGATTGCCTGCAAGGGGCCTAATTTACACAGAATAGAACATGCTTCTAGGACTGCTTCCTGATGCTAAAGTGAAAGAGCTTATAATAAATAAAGTTTAATTAAAGATTCAAACATGAAGATAAAATTATTTTTTAGCATTAAGTGCAATGTAACAACCCTAATGTTAAAATTGTAAATATCAGTGACAACCCAGTTTGAAATTTCAACCTCTTAAAGGTGTCATATGGAAAAATAAAATTAACAAGAAAGACCCCAAAACAATTAGCAAAATTGATAGTACATATCAACAATTACTTTACATGTAAATGGATTAAATGCTCCAATCAAAAGAGTGGCTGAATGGATACAAACACAAGACCAGCATATATACTGGCTACAGGAGACTCATTTTAGATCTAAAGACTTAAACAGACTGAAAGTGAGAGGACTGGAAACAATGTTACACAGAAGTAACCCAAGTGCGGTCAACAGGTGAACAGAAGATACAGTACAGACACAGTGGGATACACCCAGCCATAAAAGAGAATGAAATCTTACCATCTACAACAACATGAATGGACTGAGAGAGTATTATACTAAACTGAAATAAGTCAGAGACAAAACATCAAATGACCTCACTTACATGTGGAATCTAGAAAACAAATGAATAAACATAACAAAACAGAAACAGAGTCATGGAGAAAAAGAACAAACAGGTGGCTGCCAGAGGGGATGGGGGTACAGGAGGAAAGAAACAGGTGAGGGAGATGACAAGGCATAAACATCCAGTTCCAAAATAAATGAACAGCAGGTATGAGATGTACAGCTAGGGAACACAGTCTAACTGTGTAATGTCTTTGTGTGGTAATGTACCATCCTAGAGTTAGTGTGGTGAAATCAGTTTGAAATGTACAGAAACAAAAACAGAAATACAGTAACTAAGAGTGTTGTAGGTCAATTATACTTCACCGTCAAAAAAAAAAAAAAAAACCAATGGTAAAAAAAATATTAAAAGCAGCCAGAAAAAAAGACACATCAGGCAGAGGAAAGAACACAAGGATGACAGCAGACTTCTTGTTAGAAACAATGTAAGCCAGATTTGTAAGATTTATAAACCTGTACAGCAGGTTTATAAGATGCAAGTGGGGGATAATACTGTCAGAATCATGTACTAAGCAAGACTGCCTCTCAGAAATGAAGGCAAGGGACTTCCTTGGAGGTCCAGTGATTAAGACTTCGCTTTTTAACACAGGGGGTGCACGTTAGATTCCTGGTTGAGAAGTTAAGATCCCACATGCCTTGTAGCCAAAAAGCCAAAAAACATAACAGAAGCAATACTGTAAAAAATTCAATAAAGATTTTTTTTAAGTGATGGTAAGATAAAAATATTTTCAGACATTAAAAAAAATGCATAGAAAAGATCAGATTTGTAGTTGGAGAAGGTGGTGGGTGGGACTGATAAAAAGTACATCAAAACTTAGAAAGCAAAATCTTCCACTTGTAGGATAAATACGCACCAGGGATGTGATATACAACATGGAAAATATACTGAACATGTTGTGTTATATATGAAAGTTGTTGAGAGAATAAATCCTAATAGTTCATGCTGCAGGAAAAAAAGCACTTTATTCTGTTTAATTTTGTATCTATATGAGATAAGAGTGTTCACAAAACTTACTGTGATAATCATTTCATGAAGTATGTTAAGTCAAATCATTATGCTATACACCTCAAATTTACACAGTGCTGTGTGTCAATTACATCAATAAAACTGGAAGAATATATATAAATACCTTAAAAATGAATAAAAACAAACACTAAAAAAATAAAATAAGCAAGGATGGCAAGAAAATGAGGCCTTGATTTAAGAACAATATAGGATTATTTCAAGAATTACACTGGAAAACAGGATAATAAAACTTTTTCCAATTAATCTGGGAAGATCTTTGTCCAAATTAGTAAAAATTTAAATCCTTGATTCTCAGTGTGATGAAAGTAACACCTGACCCAGAAATTACTCTAAAGTTAATCATAAGACAACGAAGGTTCTAGTTAAGTATATGGCTGTCAAAATACTGGATAACAGGAGTCACACCTTAAGTCCAAACACTGCACAAATCTGAGTTATTACTCACCACATACACCCACAGTCAGACTGTTGCCCCTGTAGGCTCCTCATCCCCTTTACCATGTGCTTAGTGCTAGGGGTGTTGGTGATGAAGATGAGGGGCTGTAACTGAGGGAGACATCACAGTCCTAGCCCCCAAGAGCAATCTCGGGGTCCTGAACACAAAGAGCTGCACCAGGATGAGAACACTTTGATTTATGATAAACTCACCTCAAAGAATATTTTGAATGTTTGACGTAGAAAGGCTCTCTGGGACTTAAAAACTTGAGCTGGAATTTAATATGAAACACTTTATGAAGTTACACAAGTTAGATATCTGTGCATATTTAAATCAACACACCATGCATTTGCTTATGGATACCCACAAGATAAAGTTAAGACAGTAAATGCTCATGAAAACACTTAAGGGAATTTTAATGAATTTACTATAGTTCTGACTGGAGTAAATGTTATCCATAAATATGCTCATAGGATCATACAGAAGAAAACAAGAGCAGAAACTAAAAAATGAAAATATGAAAACAAATACTAGATAATTTTCAGACAAAGGATCATAAACTTCCCATGAGTTTCTCTTCAAACACAGTATTAAGGTATTTTAAAAATTAACTATTATACCTTAAATATCATCTATAAAACAGTCTTCTAATTCTTAGGAAAATGTTTATCAAATAGTAGAACACATTTATTTTTCCACAACCCACAGCAGTATTTCCAACTTACCGAGTGTGTAATAAAAGAATTATTTCGCAAATTGACTTTCAATGTCCTTGACTCCCCAACTCTCGTTGGCAGAAATTGATACACGTCTTCTGGGGCATACACTCCACGGTGAGTCAAGTCAAGTTGCCTGCTATGGAGACAGGTTTGAAAGTTAACTATTTACAATCTACAGAAACTTAAACTATTTGTATATAATAAATTATATAACTTGTGTATATGGCTTTAACTTGTGTTTTATCCCACATTTCAGTTAAAGTAGTTTTGTGAAGGTGACTGGCTGATCAGTATTAACATTGCTGGTGCCAGGAAGCATCCAGGCATGACTGGCAGCAGCTGATATGGGCAGCAAAAACTCCTCTCTCGGAGAGGTACTTAACATCCTTTTCTTAAGAGCATCTTCCTCCAGAACTAAGTCAAACCTAAGTATGAGTTAACTAAGAACTATAAGAAATGTTTTCATGTAAGTTAGAAAGAGAAAGATGAATACTATACAATATCACTTATACGTGAAATCTAAAATATGACACAAATGAACATACCTACGAAACAGAAACAGACCCACAGACACAGAGAAAAGACTTGTGGTTGCCAAGGGGGAGGGGTTTGGGGGAGGGACGGACTGGGAGGTTGGCATTAGCACATGTAAGCTTTTATATATAGAATGGATAGACAACAAGGTCCTACTGTATAGCACAGAGAATTATATTCAATATCCTGTGTAAACCATATGGAGAAGAATGTATATAACATTGCTTTGCTGTATAGCAGAAATAAACAACACTATACATCAACCATACTTCAATAAAAAGTTATTAAAAAAAAAAACACATCCCAGAAAAAAAAATTTTCATTAGGCAAAACATTCACATATTATCATTAAAGCTCTGCAAGCCACTGATATAACATACATTTTATAAAGTTTTTAAGAATCTACCTTCATACACTCCTTTTGGGAATGTAAAATGGAAAGACTACTTTGGGAACATTCTTCGATTTAAGGTTAAGGTTAAAAAAATTCCTACCACATGACTCAGTAATTCTACTCTAAGACATTTTTAACCAGAAGAAATTAAAGAATATGTCCACAAAAACGCACATATAACAATTTTCACTGCATCTTCATTCACAAGGGCTCCAAGGTGGAAGACACCAAATGCCAAAGGATAAAGAAACAATGGTGACGTGCACTTGTGATGGGGCATATGAATTCCACATGCAAAGGTACACACCACAGGTGGGCTCACCAACACCAAAGATCCCAACATCACCACCAAAGTGAAAGAAGCCCGGCAAAACGTAAGTGCAGGTGTGCATGAACTCCACAGAACTAAGGCAACATACAGAACAGAATAAATCCCAGGTGAGGGCAGGGCTGGCTGGAGACGCCATATGAGAACTCCCAGATGAGAGTAACTGGGAGTCAAGTCTCTACCTTGACTGCAGTGGGGTGACACATGTCAATCACAAGTAAGCCACTGGGCATTTTGTCGAATGTGATTACACCTCAATAAAGTACTGGGAAAAACTCATGAGAATGAGAGAAATAACATACCCAGGTATGAGGGCAGAAGCCTCACACACAGCCTGTCTTCGGAGCTTAAGTATATTATCTATTTTAACGAGGCTATTTGTGGAAATGCGTGAAATTCCAGGCTCACTTTCTGCTCTGACACTCTGTAGAAAAAAAATCACAGGGTGGAGGAGGAGAAATAAATACATGGACATTTACCCAACTGAATTTTACTACTTTCTAATTTTTAAAAAGGACACTTCAAATTTTTAAATTCCTTTAATTACAAATGCTTTATCTTGTACTGTTTCTCTCTCTCTGTGTCTCACACACACATAAAACCTTACCTAATTAAGGCAAACATAGATTTCACAGAGCCAATAAATAAAGACACATAAGAAAACTAAGATGATAAGCAGCTACAGTAGAATTAATGGGATTATAATAAAACGAGGAAAATACTTAGCTTTCTCAGGCCAGTTTCACCTGGTGTCTTCAAAACACACCCAGTAATTTACTTAAGTTCAGTGAAACACTCACATGTCCAGAGAGCTGGAACCTTAAGGTGTGCTTCCGGTGAGGCTCTTTAAGAGGGTGACACTCAACATCCCAAAACTGGGCATAGTCTCCTCTATCTCTGGGCAAAAACATGACGGAGACCTACAAACACATCCAGGAGATAAATTTAGACTCTGAACCTTACACACATACACTGAAGTTACCAATTCAAAGTGTGCTATGAAAAAATGGAAGGGAAAAACTCTTTGTATTGATTAATTTTTCACTAATGGAAAAAGAATTTGAACATTTTTAGTGGGTTTGTTACTGTACCTGTACCAGATCCAAGTATACTTTTCAAGTCAGGGAGCCAGATTCCTCCAGCTCTATCTTTCTTTCTCAAGACTGCTTTGGCTATCTGGAGCCTTTAGTGTCTCCATACAAATTTAAAAAATTTTTTCTAGTTTTGTGAAAAATGCCATTGAGATTTTGATAGGGACTGCACCTAATCTATAGATTGCCTTGGGTAGTACAGTCATTTTAATAATACTGATTCGTTCAATCCAAGAACACAGTATGTCTTTCTGTTTACATCAGCTTCAATTTCTTTCATCAACATCTCATTCTTTTCAGAAAACAGGTCTTTTGCCTCTTAAGTAGGTTTATTCCTAAGAATTTTATTGTTTTTGATTCATTGGTGAATAGAATTATTTCCTCAGTTTTCCTTTCTGATAGTTTGTTCTCAGTGTACGGAAATGCAACAAATTTCTGTTAATTTGGTATCCTACAACTTTACCAAATTCATTAGTAAGCTCTGGTTTTCTGGTGGCGTCTTTAGGATTTCTTATGTATAGCAAGATATTCCAGTAAAATCCAAACGAACTTTTTGGCCAACCCAATATTCTGTCAAACAGAAACAGTGAGTTTTACTTCTTTTCTAATTTGGATCTCTTTTATTTCTTTTTCTTCTCTGATTGCCATCACTAAGACTTCCATAACTGCTGAATAAAAGTAGAGAGTGGTCATCCTTGTCTTGTTCCCAACCTAAGAAAGAATGCTTTCAGCTTATCAGTGTCGAGTAGGATGTTACCTATGAGTTTGTCATATGTGACCTTTATTATGTTGAGGTATGTTCCATTCATGCCCACTTTCTGAAGAGTTAATTATAAACGGATGTTGAATTTTGTTAAAACCTTTTTCTGCATCTATTAAGATAATCATACGGTTTTTATTCTTCAACTTGTTGATATGGTATATTACATCAACAAATTATAATTTTGCAGTCATTGAAAAATCCTTGCATCCCTGGGATAAATCCCACTTGATGATGGTGTTTGATCCTTCCACTGTATTGTTGGATTCAGTTTGCTAGTGGTTTTTTTTTTTGACAGTTTTTACTCCAAAATCACTGCAGATGGTGACTGCAGCCATGAAATTAAAAGACGCTTACTCCTTGGAAAAAAAGTTATGACCAACCTAGACAGTATATTCAAAAGCAGAGACATTACCTTGCCAACTAAGGTCCGTCTAGTCAAGGCTATGGTTTTTCCTGTGGTCATGTATGGATGTGAGAGTTGGACTGTGAAGAAGGCTGAGCGCCGAAGAATTGATTCTTTTGAACTGTGGTGTTGGAGAAGACTCTTGAGAGTCCCTTGGACTGCAAGGAGATCCAACCAGTCCATTCTGAAGGAGATCAGCCCTGGGATTTCTTTGGAAGGAATGATGCTGAAGCTGAAACTCCAGTACTTTGGCCACCTCATGCGAAGAGTTGATTCATTGGAAAAGACTCTGATGCTGGGAGGGATTGGGGGCAGGAGGAGAAGGGGATGACCCAGGATGAGATGGCTGGATGGCATCACGGACATGATGGACGTGAGTCTGAGTGAACTCCGGGAGATGGTGATGGACAGGGAGGCCTGGCGTGCTGCGATTCATGGGGTCGCAAAGAGTCGGACACGACTGAGCGACTGAACTGAACACCTACATTCAGAGATATTGGTCTGTAATTTTCGCTTTTTGTGTGTGATTATCTTTGCCTGGTTTTGGTAACAGAATGATGGTGGCCTCATAGCATGAGTTAGAAAGTGTCTCTTCCTCTGTATATTTTGGAACAGTTTTATAAGGATAGGTGCTAACTCTTCTCTAAATGTTTGGTAGAATACACTATACTACAAAGCTACAGTAATCAAAACAGCATGGTACTGGTCCAAAACAGATACATGGATCAATGGAACAGGACAGTTCAGCTCAGTTCAGTTGCTCAGTCGTGTCCGACTCTTTGCGACCCCATGAACCGCAGCACGCCAGGCCTCCCTGTCCATCATCAACTCTCAGAGTTCACCCAAACCCATGTCCTTCGAGTCGATGATGCCATCCAACCATCTCATCCTCTGTTGTCCCCTTCTCCTCCTGCCCTCAATCTTTCCCAGCATCAGGGTCTTTTCAAATGAGTCAGCTCTTCATATCAGGTGGCCAAAGTATTGGAGTTTCAGCCTTAGCATCAGTCCTTCCAATGAACACCCAGGACTGATCTCCTTTAGGACGGATGGGTTGAATTTCCTTGCAGTCCAAGGGACTCTCAAGAGTCTTCTCCAACACCACAGTTCAAAAGCATCGATTCTTCGGCACTCAGCTTTCTTCACAGTCCAACTCTCACATCCATACATGACCACTGGAAAAACCATTGCCTTGACTAGACAGACCTTTGTTGGCAAAGTAATGTCTCTGCTTTTTAATATGCTATCTAGGTTGGTCATAACTTTCCATCCAAGGAGTAAGCGTCTTTCAATTTCATGGCTGCAATCGCCATCTGCAGTGATTTTGGAGCCCAGAAAAATAAAGACACTGTTTCCACTGTTTCCCCATCTATCTGCCATGAAGTGATGGGATCAGATGCCATTATCTTAGTTTTCTGAATGTTGAGCTTTAAGCCAACTTTTTCACTCTCCTCTTTCACTTTCAGGAACAGGACAAAGAGATTAGAAATAAACCCCCACTTATGGCCAATTAATCTGCAACAAGAGAGGTAAGAATATAAAATAAAGGAAAAGTCTCTTCAGTAAGTGGTTCTGGGAAAACTGGACAGCTATTAACACATGGAAAAGAATAAAATAGGGACATTCTCTGACACCATATAAAAAATAAACTCAAAATGGATTAAAGACCAGAAACCATAAAACTCCTAAACACAGGCAGAAGACTCTCTGACATTGACTGTAGCAGTATATATTTTTTTAATCTGTCTCCTAAAGTAAAGGAAATAAAAGCAAAAATAAACAAATGGGACCTAACTAGACTCATAAGCTTTTGCATAGCAAAGGAAACAATCTACAAAATAAAAAGACAACCTACTGAATGGGGGAAAATATTTTCAAATGATATGACCAGTAAGGAGTTAATATCCAACATATATAAATAGCTCACAGACAAAAAATCAGGCCAATTAAAAAATGAGAAGAACTAAATACACATTTGTCTAAAGAGGAAATGCAAATGGCCAACAGGTACATGAAAACATGCACAACGTTGCAAACCACCAGGGAAATGAAAATCAAAACCACAAAGAGCTATCACCATACAACTGTCAGGATGGCCATAACCAAGAAGAATACAAATAACAAATGTTGGCGAGAATGTGGAGAAAAGGGAACCCTTGTACACTGTTGGTGGGAATGTAAGTTGGGGCAGCCACTGTGGAAAACAGTATAGAAGTTTCTCAAAAAACAAAACTGAACTACCATATGACCCAGCAGCGCTTCCCAGGTGGTTCAGTGGCAAAGAATCTGCCTACCAATGCAAGAGACATGAGTTCAATGTCTAGGTTGGGAAGATCCCCGGGAGAAGGAAATGGCAACCCACTCTAGTCCTCTTGCCTGGGAAATCCCATGGACAGAGAAGTCTGGAAGGCTTACAGTCCATGGAGTTCCAAAAGAGTCAGACAATCTGGTGACTAAACAACAATAACCCAGCAATTCCAGTCCTGAGTATTTATTAAAAAATATAATACATAAATAAAACATTACTTTGAAAAGACAGATGCACCCCAATGTTCACAGAAGCACTATTTACAATTGCCTAGATATGGAAGCAACCTAAGTGTCCATCAACAAATGAAAGGATAAAGAAGGTATGGTATGTGTGTACACATACACACACACACAATGTTAATATCAGTCAGGAAAAAGAATAAAATCATGCCATTTGCAGCAACATGGGTGGATTTGGGGGGCATTGTGCCAAGTGAAAAAAAGAGAAAGACAAATATTGTATGATATCACTTATATATACAGACTCTAAGAAATACAAGTAAAAAATAAGCAGATTCACAGATGTATGGACCAAACTAGCAGTCACTGGTGGGGATGGGGAAGGCGCAATATAGGAGTAGAGGATTAAGAGGTACTATTTAGGCATAAAATAAGGTATTGATAGGATGGTGTATTATACAACATGAGAAATATAGCCAATACTGTATAAAAACTACAAATGGATTATTATCCTTTAAAACAGTGAATCATTATATTACATACCTATAACTTACATAATATTATATCACAATCCAAATAAAAGAAATAGAAATACAATGTTAAAATAGTGCAAATCCTTTAAAAAAGTTATTTTAGAGTGCAAGGTTAGCACTGGCAGAGCTTTTTGACTGGCTGGTTGACAAAACCACTGTCTGGATCAGTCCCCTGGAAGCATGTTCCCAGCACAGGCTAGCCAGGTGACAAGCTCACACCAGAATGAGTGAGCACCAGTCACACACCAAGCTGGTGTTGTTACCTAGCATGATGTCCTGCTGCAGGAGCACAGTGCAGATTTGTGCTGCTGCCACTTTCGCAGGAGCCTGGCTATGAGCAGCACCATCCAGGTGGAGTGAACTCTTCTGGGTGGAAACAAGGCACTCCTGGACAATTGACGCTGTGTTCCCACCAGACAGCTGTGAAAAGACGTCAGCACTCACCTTTTGGACACTATGGCCTTCCAGTACACCAGAAATAGGAGAACATCTGAATGCTGCATAGGTAGCTCTAAAAACATCTCCACTCTCATCAACTCCCTACAAAGACACCATTTAAACAATCAGATGTAAAAAAACAGTCAAGAGATCAGTTCCACAGTGACACCACTGCCTTCACAGTCATCGAGGACAAACCTGTTTCCTGGAGACCGGGAGCACCCAGGCTCCGCTCACACCAGGCCTCACTGGACACAGACCCTCCTCCCACCCCCAGCCGCAGTACTCTATAGGAGGCTGCTCCCTCGTTGGAAGACTGCTGCTTCCTCAAGAACCCTGCTGAGTGTGCGTTCCAACACCCCCACACAATATCAACACTTCGTTTCCTGTCAGAGGGCCCAGCACTTTGTTAACATTATGGCTCAGAACCATGATGGTCACACCAAGAAGAGAGCAGAGAGGCCATATCACATGTGACAACATGTGACCATGCACGAAGCTTGTGCAGTGCCTGCTGGCAGACACCACATGTGGGCACACAGGCTAAGACTCCCTGGCAAGTAAAGTTCAGCTCTGCCTCCAACACACAGCAGCACTCAGAACCAGGAGAAAGAAACACACACATGTCTGGGATAAAATCTATCTATATTTTTCAGAATAAAATTATTTCAGATAAAAAACTGGGCTGCAGGAGGCAGCACTAAATAGAGCAAGCACATATTTTCACATACATTCTCTAGCCTGACTCTTAAAACCACCGTGTGAACCAGATTGAGCAGGTTAGTTCCACCCACAGAAATAATCAAGTAAATGAAGCAGATTAACAAAAACCCAGTAATCTCAACCTAAGGTCCTAATCCAGATTTTTAAACATTCTACATAAACATTAAAATGAGCATATTCAAGGCAATTATCACTGACCTTGACATAAGGTGGGGCTAAAGATGACAGGTGCCACCTCACTTCCGTGTCACCATGATTCTCAAGTTTCAGATAATTTCCTACAAGGAACACATTTCACAACTCAAACTCTTTGAGGGGTAAGTAAACAAGCAGATCCCTATGATAATATGTGATAAATACTGTGATTACCCTTACCACAGAGAAGAAATACAATCAGATCCCTTTGAGTCCAATAAGGGCACTATTTTCTAATTGTTCTGTTAGGTTCTGTTAGAACCTAACTTTCTAGGTTCTGTTAAGAACCTAGATGCTCTGTCTTATATTTCGACATTATTTTTAAAGTCCTGTTTGACAGATGCCCCATCTTGTATTTAACCAAAAGGGAAAAGCTACTGAGGGACTAAAGCATGTTCTTCATCATGTACTAAAGAAGCACAGAGCACTGTTCCAGGCCCCTGAGGAAGCTCAGAGGAGCTTCACATAGCACTTCACTATTCTCAGGCCCTGGATGGAGCGCTGGGTTGGGGTGGAGGCAGAGCAGGCAAGGCAGGCCCAGAACCTGCAGTCACAGCCTAAGGGATGAGCCCTGGCTCCACCACGTTCCTCCCCTCTCTGGCCACTAACTTAGCAGCAGCTCTGGTCAAAGATCTAGTGAGAGTTGGGAAAGGATGGCTCTGACAAACAGTCTAAGCCTCCTGTAATAGAGAGAGTTACTAAAGGCCTGAGAGGGATTGAGGGCAGGAGGAGAAGGGGATGACAGAGGATGAGATGGCTGGATGGCATCACCGACTCGATGGATGTGAGTTTGGGTAATCTCTGGGAGTTGGTGATGAACAGGGAGGCCTGGCGTGCTGTGATTAATGGGGTTGCAAAGAGTCAGACACGGCTGAGTGACTGAACTGAATTGAACTGAAGGCCTAGCTGTAGCTTCCTTGAATCGAGCTGGTCACTGAAACAATTTCTGAGAACTGCTGATTTTCTCCTGAAGTTAACACTGTCTCGAACTACGGTTAACTAGGAGCCTTAGATCCCACCTATCAACGTTTGAAGACGTAACCTTGTGATACAATACCTGAGGTCTCACCAGGTTCTGTTGGAGGAAAAGTAACTGTCTTGTTTCTCAGCTCAACTTTTGTGGAAGGTGGTTTTGTTGCTGGTTTTACCAGATTAACTGCACACTCGGTTTCTTGGGAAAGGATTCCAAGTGGGCTGGAGGTCAAATGAGTGAAAAGTTCGTCTTGGGTCAAGTCTTCTCGGATTTGAACCTTCACAATTTTCTGAAATGAGACAAAGTGAAATTATTGTTTTTTTTAATTCCCATTTTTTAATCATGGTAGACAAACATAATGCCAAACAACTGAAACACTGATGAATTTAGAAAGTAAAGTCTATTCAGATCCCAAAGTAGCTATTTGACTTGATCTTTTTTCCCTACTCCCCTCTTTTTCAAAGCAGAATTTTCAAGTAAATGGTGGCTTCCAGGCCCTACTCCCCACTGCTGCACCAGGAACCTTACTCAGCTCACTGGTGGAAAAATCTGTACTAAGTGCTCTAGTTACATAAGCTGTTTGGGCTGAAAGGACCTCAAATTTGATTTGTGAAATATAAGTGCCATCAATAGGATTATAACATTTAAACTGCAAAAAAATACTGATTAAAAAAAAAATTTGTAAGTACCTTCTGTCCATTGTCACAGTGTATATAGATCAAGCCGCTCCACGGGAACATTGAATGTTTTGTGGATAAGGAGGAATTGGGACTCACAAGAATTTGCATCTTACTCCTTAAAAGAAGAATTGAATACTGAGAACCAAGAATAGTATAGTTACAGCAATAACCACAAGAGTTAAAACACTGCACCATCAATGACCACCAAGAGTTTCCCCACTGTTCAGAAAGAGCAGAGAACAGAGGTGAGCTCCCATGTGCATCTGATTTTACCTCAATCCCAACTTGGTGACTGACAAAAAACAGTGGTGTAAAGCAAAGAACCTGAAGGCAAAGCTCACGTGAAAGCAGACCACACCACAGAAATGCATCTATACAGTAATTCAAACTAAATATTTCTAGAGAAAGACCACTACCATGAATACTCTAAGCTGTCACTGTCACAGAGAGTAACTGGAATGGGGGTGGGGAGGAGTGCTTCTTTGCTCCTGCAGTGGGTCAGGTTTCTGTGCTCACTGTGTGAGCTATGGGATGACAAAGACTGAAATGTGGCGTGTGACCAGATCTGTCACTTAAGAGACACTACCAGTTACAAGAGAGATCTATACCCACATCCAATATAGCTGAGCTAATAGCGCGACACGAAGGGCCATGCACCAGTTGCTGTGGACAACCTGCCCTGTCACCTCCAGTTTTTCACCCATTAACAAGCAAGTACTTAACTGACTGCTTTGGTCCCAGAAGCCTTTCTCTGGAGTGTCCCTAACCTTACCTCAACCCAGTCTTGGTCAAATAAACTCTCTTGAAGTCCATACACCATCATTTTGCAAAAGCAAAGAAAATAGATTCCAAGTTGCTCTCGTGCAAAGCTGCTATTGCCAAATGTGAAGCAACTTTCAGGTGTGCGTGTTCTGTGACAGTTGGGACTGTTCTCAGGAAGTGGAGAGCTGAGGCTTACCCCACCAATAACCACGCCGCACAGAGAGGGCAGTGGCTCATCACCACTCGGCCCCCAAAGACTTCTTTTTAATCCTTTGTGGAAAACGGTAAGCTAGACTATAGCTCAGACACAGTCGAAGTCAGGAAGCCATGTCTGTAAAATGTCCTTAGACAAAACCAGCAGAGTAAGCTTCCAGGCCCAAGGTGACAAGCCAGGACCACTGGGCTTCGGGGACCACCAGCCTCACCCCGTGTACAGATATATCCCATGCTGTAACTCTGTAGGCATAGCTGTGTCAGGAAATTTCACTCTAGGAATTCTCTCCTGTCTCACTCAGCTCTTGACTCTCAGGCTGATACTATAACTGGCTGTGGATGGGCCCCACCGCTAAGCAGTATGAGTCTTGAACTCAGTGTGTTCCCACAGAACCACACACAGTGCTCTGTAGAGTCAGCACACTGCAAAATCCTACTAAGTTTAAATGGCCTATGAAGCATGTGAATAATACCCAGTGGACAAGGAGGTCATACTTACTCTGGTGTGATAAACCCATGTTGTGGAGTCACTGTAAGGCAGTGTGCTGGCCAGTACAGCTCAAATTTCAGCAACCTAATAGAGTTATTTAAAATCTGGAAACGTCCAGTTTTTGCTGTATCACCTATGACAGCAGATAAAATGTTACTCACATTTAGCATTAATAATAAAGACCAAGGTTAATAATAAATAGCAAAAACAAATCCTACATAAATATACTATAATACCAACTTATTTTGCTTTCTCAACTGCCCCTGACAGGAATTTCAAATTCCTGGTAAAGCAAGATCTTCATTCAAGCTTGGCTCAGTATTGACTGAGCAAAGACAAAAAACGAAACCTGGAAATTGTTACCCTTGCGTTATCTTGGGCACAGACATAGGTACTAGGACTTCTTCCTCCTCTGGACCAACGGTACCAATGCTAAGGGTAAGAGGCCAAGTGTCAACTGAGTTCTCAGGGTTGGGGGGAGGGGTGGCAGGAGGAAGAGTCTGTTCACGGAAGCGTGGCCTGGGGTCCGTGGCCTCATGTCAGGACAACACTCTGGTCTTCCCTACAAGAGCTGTATATACAGAGCAGGGACAGCCAGGGCCCCAGACAGATTTTTGTCCTGGTGTTGGGGACACACTCACATGAAGGAGCAACCAAGATCAGGTGCTCAGGGTGGACAGCCCACACTTCCTCTGAGGCCAAGTTATCCTGAGGTGGGTGAACAGCTTGTGAAAGAAGGGGAGAACCCTGAGGACCCTTCACTGGCAAAACATCCAAAGAAATGTTACCACCATGTGCTTCACAACTGCCAGATTCACTAGAGAGAGAAAGAGAGAAGAGATTAAAAATGATAAAAAGCAGACTGTGTCATATTTTTGTATTAATTACCCATAAACCTGAAAACAGATAAAACTTCAAATACATTATAAACTATGTATTTTTCAGCAAATAAAAATCCTTACCATTGGGTATTCTTAAAGCAGTGTATAAAAAATAAAGTACAGTATAGGTTAAATGTTGCGTGTGTGTGTGTGTGTGTGTGTGTGTGTGTGTGTGTAACTGCTTAGTCACTTAGTCATGTCCAACTTTTTGCAACCCCATGGACTGTAACTGTAGCCCACCAGGCTCCTCTGTCAGTTGGACTTCCCAGGCAAGAATACTGGAGTGGGCTGCTTGCTCCTTCTCCAGAGAATCTTTCAGACCTAGGGATCAAACCCCCATCTCTGGTGTCTCCTGAACTGGCAGGCAGATTCTTTACCACTGAGTCACCAGGGAAGCCAGGTTAAATATTACTAATCTTTAATTAGAATACACAACAATCTCTTCCCTGCTTTAACTTCTGTGTGTAATCTGAAATATCTTATAAGATTTACTACAAAAGTGCCCAATATTAAGAATTTAAGAAAAACAACAGAACTCTTCGTGTATCTTTTAAGTGAATAATGATAACCGGCTTCACAAAGCTAATAATACTAACAACTATGAGCACATTGCTGCCCGCGTCCAGGTTTCCAGGTTGTAAGGAAGTGAAGGATGAGTCTGTGGATAAGGAGGTGCCCACAGGTGCTATGGGCATAGGACCGGGGAGCAGCTCAGGGAACCAAACAGTGACAAGGGGACTGGTCGTGAATCCGAGTCCACCCTGAAACATGTGAATAAGAGGAAAAAGGACACTCCTTCCTCAGAATGGAAATATAACTATAGAATGGAGAAAGAAAGGTGAGATCAGAAAATCACCAGTCAGCAGCCAAGACAGGAATAACATGGGTCAGGATGCCATCCATCTTCATTGGGCACACATAGTCTGGCAAGGTACAAGATCATCTACCATTTTTTAAGTCACTTACTGTAACACTCCTTCAAGATATTTATTAACTAACCTTACAGCAGAGAAACTTGGCAAAAATCTTCCCAGTAATGGGACAACCAGCACTGCTCAGCACCAGAGACGCTGCGCTGAGAAACAAATAGCATCACTCTGAGTGTCCTGAAGCTGACGCTGAAATTAAGACTATTTCATTAAGTAATTGGCCTGCACTCTGTAAGAACAGCAAGGTCCCTGGCCTATAGCCTACTTTTCCCCCTTTACAGGGAAAGCCCAGGAGAAATAAAGAAAGATGGCTTGGTCAAATCACCTGTCATCTTGCGAATGCCAGATCCCACAGCAAACACACTCAGGTCCTTACCTACAATAGGCCTGATACAGGCAGCACCTTGTCTGTCTCCCATCGTCCATGGTAAAGAAATATGAAACTTACTAATTTACGTGGCACAGTTGTTTGAAAAACTTCACACAGGTTATATAATTATCAAAGTATGAGATACTTTTCATGATGAAAATAGTTCCCTCCTGTGTCACATATCAATCCAGAACTTACAGACGTGGTGTTAAACCTAAGCTAGAGGGGAGAGCTGATGCCGCGAAGGAGACCACGGGCAGTCCAAGGGTCTCCTTGTTTCATCCCAAGTCAGCACCAAAGATTCACTCTGGATAACGCCTTTGACTCTGTAGATCTTACTTCTAAACAAGCCTGTGTTTTCTCAGGCGTGAAAAGAAGACCAAGGAACTCTCTTTATTGAAAGGGAGTAAAGGAACAAGATAACCAAACACACGTGTAATCTCAGATTCTGGACCAAAGAGGAAGTGGAAAGAGGCAGTTTCCTTTATGTTGTTTGCCTTAGCTACACAGGGCACCACTGGGGAACTGGCAGGTACATGGGGAATCCACGGACCAGACGGTAGTCCTGGATCACGTTAGTGTCCTAACCTTTACGGGTCTGCCATGGCTATGAGAGGGTTAATGTGCAGCAAAATTCAGGGCTGACTGGCCATCATGCCTGCGACTCACTCCTAAATACCTTGTTCAGAGAAAGCCACATATACATAAAGGAAAATAATAAAATGTCATCAACCAGGGAATTTCTGTACAGTGTATGGAAGTTCTCTATACTATTTTTAAACTTTTCTGTAAGTTTGAAATTATTTCAATTTAAAAATAAAGCTGAAATAAACATTTCAAGACAAAAAGCAAAAAGTATAAGGGAAAGGATCAGCTCTACTATGAATTAAATAATCTTGAAATTTGGTGAAAGATGTTTCATTAGTTTTACCTTTTGAATTCCAAGCTAGGTTTGGCAGAAGGTGGAAGAAATTCTCTGCTGGAAATGGAATCTCTAAATTCTCCAATTACTGAAAGTATGATTTTACGCATGTTTCCATAAAAGAGCTGGACATCATTGGGCCGCTGGGGAAGGTCATACACTGAAACAGAAAATAATGTGTGAAATACATGAATCTTCACACAATCACATCATTTACATATATTCTTGTACTTTCTTAGTTGGGGTCAGGTGACACTCAGATTTTGACCCTACAGATCAGCATCAATGACTTGCAGCCTAGGTTCTGCCCTGGACTTCAGTGACAGCGGCACCAGTGCTCAGCGGTGAACTGTGGCCACCTCCTTTCCCACCCTGAACTGCAATCTTCCCCTACTGTAACATAACAACAAGCATCCTGACCCCTGACATAAATTACCCTGCTCAGTTTCTGCAGTGCTCAGAGGCAGCATCACCTCAACTTCAGAATGCAGCATCTGAAGCAAGGATCTGAGAGACCGCCTCAGAGACACTTAATCTCAGCAAATCCAAAAACCAGGTGGTGTGAGCATTAACTGCATGTATTTAGACGGATCAGACAGTTTATCTAGAGATAAACCCGCCTGAATGAATGCATACATACAAGAAATTTTCAGAGAATATGCCTGTATTCTACATATAAATTAAATATTAAGAATTATATATTTTTAAAATGAAACTTCAGAAAGAACACAGGAAGTATAAATTGAAATTTATATTAAGATATCTTGACTATAAAAGCTTAATTGTTAAATTATTTGCCACAATCATTACACATTTTATAAAAGATCACTATGAATGCTTGTCACAGTAACATGCTCAAACAAATGTTTTTCAAAATAATCATATAAAAAGTTCAACTGCAATATTCTCATGGGGATCCACTAAACCAATTAACACAAAACCAAGTGGGCTGTGTTCCCCCTCCATTTGGGCAGCACACACAGCACCTCCAGGAGGCCAGTACAGCCTGGGGTACAGCCTGGTGCCTAAGGACCCACCCACCTGAAGCCCCCACTCAGCCCCAGTGCACGGGGGCTCAGCAGGTTACCTGAGCGCGTGGCTGAGTTTGTCAGCATGACCCTTAACATATCCCCTTCCAAATGCTTGCACACCAGCTCCCTCTGCCAGAACACACCTCCCCAGGCACTGTGGTGCACATCTTCTCTTCCTCACAACCCCTCCCTGCTCTCTCAGCAGGGCACCATTCTTCAGGCCCCTGAGCCCTAAGAAGCGTCTGTCAGAACTTTCTTGCTGCACTTCCCCACCTGTCCTCCTTGGTCTTTTAGCCCCCAGAGGCCAGGCTGCATGCACGTTTCACCCCTGTGACCGTGCCCTGTACTCCCCACCCACCGAGTCCATCCAATCAGTCCTGTAGCTGAGCCAAGAGCTATACACGTGGCCCTGTTCTCACTGGGATTCACTGCTGCTACACCATGGCGTCCAGGGCACAGTCAGGTTAACCCTGCCACATGGCTTCTTCCTTCCTCTGAGGAGGGACATGCAAGGTGAAGCTTGGAGGAGCAGAGGTGGCAGAGGTGGGGCTATGAAGTGAGGTTCAGCTCCAAATCCGAGACTCTTTCCAGCCGTTTTCAATCTTTCCATCTTTGTAACTAACCCACCCTTGAAGCAGATGATCTAGACTCCCAATCTGCCTGAAAGGTCATAAACTGCTCTCTGTCACCTCTACACAGGAATAAATACCCTTTCCCTTATCATTTCCCACTTCAGAAGGAGAATGCACTTCATCATTAAAAAACTAGAAAATAGAAGTTGGGGGAAAGACAATACTGCCTGAAATTCTACCACCAGAATATAACCATTCTTAGTATTTTGGTGTGTATACTCCTGCAATTTTACCCACTTAACTATAAATAAGATATTATTTAAAAATAATTTTTTTCTTAATAAATGAGGAGCTTTTCATGTCACTTAATACAGAATCATACTGTCTGAATGGCTTAAAAATATTCTTTTGCAAGATTAAACAATCCTCTATTCTTGGACATTTAGGTTACTTCTAACTTCTTCCTATAACGAACACTGTGATGAAAATCTGTATACGTATTTTTACACAATTCATGTCTCCATTCTTATATTTTGTATGAGTAATAAATACCACTAACACTTGAACTGTTCAGCTCAAACAGGTCTAAATATCTAGATTAGAGTCACTCAATCATAATCATATCCTCCAACAACTGCACACCCAGCACAAGAGCAGAGAAATCTCAAAATGAGCTTAAGTGTGAAATCATGAAACCTTAAGCAGTAATAACTTGAGTTTAATCATGACCATTCTCTGCCCACAAGGCCACCCAAACACTAAGTGCAATAACATATTAATATCTAACATTTACAAGGCAAAGCTCTCTCATCTGAACTCACAAGAGTTCACAAGAACTCTGTGCAGACAATCCAAATATTATTCCTCTCACTTTATAGCTAAGGAAACTGAATTTCAGTGATGTAATCTGTCCAAAGTCATACAGCAGAGCTGTGACTATTTCAGCCTGACATCATATCTAAACCAACACACTTCTTCCTTATATCACATCACTGGACCCAAAAGATCTAAAATACATTGAGGGACTCCCCCGATGGTCTGATGGTTAAGAATCCACCTTGCAACGCAGGGGATGCAAGTTCGATCCCTGGTTAGGGAACGAAGATTCCACATGCTGTAAAACAACTAAGCCCACATGCTCTGGAGCCATAACTAGAGAACCTGTATGCTGGAACAAAAGAGCATACACACTGCAACTAAGACCCAATGCAGCCAAATAAGAAAATAAATTTAAAATAAAATAAAATACACTGAAATTCCCACCTTCAGTTACAAGCAGCTCATCCTGAAATGCTTCTGCAAAGTCGATGCTGTGCAGCATGCTCTGACGGGGCAGGACCTGCTCTCTCACCTCCGGCATGTGCAGCACAGCTCTGTCAGTAGAGATTTTATTCAAAGGCGTTTTACAGACAAAAAACCTTCATTAGATTTTATTCATGCATCTGGCAATGACTGGCAAAACCCACTGACATCATGGGGCATTAATACATAGATATTATGCTTTAATTCACAATACAGGTAATTTTAGAAAGTTTTGGATGTTCCCTTAAAAGCTATACATGGTGGTATATATACATCATCACTTTCAGTTAAACACGTTAAAACAACAACTCTCTGACAGAAGAGCAGAAAGAAGAAAAATTAGGTTCTTTTCAAGTCATGCATTTACAATATTTGTGACAATTTGGTCAGTTAGAAATTTGTCTCAGGAAAAAATATGATACAAATAATGCATCAAAAGAAAACATTTAAATTGCCATGTAATTCTGTCAGTCTGTCTGACTTGTTCTAGAGACTTTTGAGGTTGACAGAACTGAAAAGTGAATTTCTCTACAAAACTGAAAAGTTCACAAACAAAAGAAATCTCATTACCATAAATTAATGGCAAAAAGGATTTATAGAGCAGTACACTGATTTCTATACTCCAATAGAGAAAGGGAAAAAACCAAAAAACTGTGATCTAATTTCTCCAAATGTCAGTTTCTATTTCTAAAATACTCAACTGAGAGACAAAACCACGTTCCAAGTTGAACCCTTCACATCTGGTCTGTGCTATTATTATATACTAACTCAATACTAAACTCTTTTTAAACATTCTAATAGTCCTCCGCAGACTGACAGTACAGTTTCCTGAACATGTATCAGGAGAAAACACAGCACAACACAAAGCACTGGAAGAAAGAGAGACTGGCCCACACGCACACCACCCTCCTGGGAGGCAGCAACTTCCCATGAACCATGAATTGGCATGACTTCCACTCACCTCATACCAGCTTTAGGTGAGGAAAAAGATTTTGTGACACAAGAACTCTGATTTCAACTCATAAATAAGTCTACATCATACTTAGACCTAAATAAAAATTTGACAACATGCCAGCATATAAAACTACATTTCTATTGGTATACTTAATTTTCTTAGAAGCACAAGCTTTAAGTAATTAAATACCCTACAATGTCTAAATTACAGCGTGATCCATTCAAATAATTCTCAACACTCTCAGAAATGTTCCATGTCAGGTGTGTTTACACAATATACTTTCTTCCAGTAGTTTTTAAATCTTTTCTGAAACTGATCTGCCATCATTACCAAGATGGTCCACGGATGAAGTCCAAGGTCCTATCTGAACAAAGGAGCAGAGGCCACTATATATGTCTAGAAAACGACACTCACTGCAAGGAAACCTGGAGACGAGCTATCTCTACCTGTATCTCTCCTACAGGTAGCTTATCGGTCACACAAATTTTACCAAAACTGTTCATCTGCCAGTTCACTAATAAGTAGTAAAACATCGTCCATAAATTACAAATCCCAACCAGTGCTAAGGCTTCAACACTTCCATGAATGCTCCCCATCATGGTCTAAGGTAAGTAACCCACCTTCGATATTGCTGACGTGAAATTTCATCTCCACCAAAAAAGTATATAGTTGACAGTTCTGTGGTGGTTTTACAACTGCTTTCTCTGTCTGATGGATTATATATTATAGTAACATCCTGATGCCAAGAAAAAAATCAGGAGTGAATATTAAATATTTCACTCTGAATAAATGTCACAGGAACACAAACAGTGGCTGCAGACACTAATGCACATAAGCAGCACCTCCAAGATCAGATAAGATCCTATATTCCTTTCAAATAAGATGTTAGCTTTAGCCATAAAATACATAATTTTTACTTTAACCTAAAAATGAGCTCATATTTTTAGTGCAGATACTTTCATACTTACTTTCTGTGTTCTTTCCTTCACCACAAATTTGTCTGGAAAAATCCTTAATACTTTAGGATCCAGCAAAATTTTTTTCTGAGAATCCTTAAAACCTACAGCTTTAACAAAAGCTGCTCGAGAGCCAGTATTACGGACAGAAATAACAACTCTACTTTCCTGGCCAGGCACTAAGTCATTCACTGTTACCATGTAACTGTCAGATAATTTTTTAACATCTTCCAAAATGAGGTTACTTGTGCCTCCATATCCAGACAAAGGTATCTAAAAACAGAATACAAACATCTGGAATTATTTTTATGTAAGCAGAAAACAGAAGATCAAATTACAGTCAGAGAAGACAATGAAACAGATTTACTGAAATTAAAATTATTCATCTTTGTGTACTTTGGCTAATGGTTACCTCACTGCCAATCAAGCCCTATCTATAGTAAAGACTCTGCTTTAAGAGAAAAACAAACCAAAGAGCTGCAAAATTATTTACCTTCCCATATCCCAAGAATAATTATTTTTCACTGTTACAGAAACCAAGCTTAGATGACAAGGAAAAATAAGATTAGTATTGATATGCTTGCTTAAGAAGTACATGAAAGACACTGAAATTTAAATTTATCTTGAAATGTGTACAAAAGATAAATTGATAGATGTTTAAATATGTGATAGAAGAAAATACAGCACAATGTTAAGTATAAAATCTAAGTGCCAGGGTATGTGAATGTTTGCCAAGTAATTCTTTCAAATTTCTAGTAATTTTAAATTTCCAACATGAAAAGTTTTGGGGGGGAGAAAAATCTACGAGCATATACTCTTGTTAACTTTTGGTCCAGAAGAGTCAGGAGTGTGCCAAAGAGAAGCCAGAACTCAAGTGGGCCTCAGGGGACAGCCAGCTTGGCCATGGGAGTGCAGAGTGGAGGAGGCTCCAGGGTAGATGAGGCACGCTGAGCCATGGGGCCCCCAGGGGTGCAGCACCACCAGGAAACAGGAGTCACAGAACAGACTCTATAAATAGGAGTGCAGGAAACAGGTACCCTGCAAGGATACAAACTTTCCAAACTCTTTAAATGCACTCCATTAAATATGCTCTTTCATTCCTAATTATTAAAATGAATTCCAAAGAATCCTTTGCAAACTTGAAAACATCAGTGGCTTATTTCAAGCTGTTATGTATCAAATACAGTAACATTTTGAAAAATTAAAGTCAGGTTGATGAAACCTGAGTATTGCCTGCCTTGTAGTAAAAATTAACAGCATTTAAAGGGCTTCAGATCTGAACTCCTGCAAAGTCCACTTCATCCACGGTAAGCTCTGTTGGTTCCAAGAGCCAAAAATATTTCTAATTTTTCTTTTCCCATAGAAACTTGCCAGTAAATCTTATATAAGAAGCTAGAAAACAACGAGAATCAGCTTTTGGAAACATTCAATACCAGTATTCTTCCTGTATTTTCAAAGTCTCAGAAGTCACAAATGACTACTGACTAAAAGGTTAAAAGATGAAGAAAGATTAAATAAAATGAAATCTGAGTAATGCTCACAGACCCAAAGATTCAACCAGAAATCTGCTCTAGAGCAGGCTTCTCAGGGACTTCCCTGGTGGTCCCATGGTTAGGACTCTGTGCTGCCACTGCTGGGGGACTGGGTTCGATCACTGGTCAGGGAACTAAGATCCCTCAAGCCTACACAGCCAAAACTAAAATAAAATAAAAACCCAACTAGAGCAGGCTCCTCAGCCTTGGCACAGTGGACCCTGGGGTGGGCCATCTAATGTGGGATGCCCTGTGCACTGTGGTGGTGTCTGGCCACACCCCTGGCCTCCACTCAAAAAAAAAGGTACCAAAAATCGAACTGTGAAAACCACAAATGTCTCCAGAAACCACCAAGTGTGCCCTGGTGGCTGAGAACCACCACTCGGCAGGCTGTTCTGCACATCACAGCTCATGGGGCCACGTGAAGAGCTCCACAGAGCATGTGTCCACCTTCAGCATCAAATACAGTTAGATTTGCCAAAAGTATCTATTCTTTTTAAAAAACCTTTAGGTGGTGTTAATCTTGTGACTTTTCCACCTTTCCTCTGTGACACCAAGGCAAAGACCAGCTTTGCAGTCCCAGCTCCACTGCCAGGTAGCTGCTTGGTTCTGAGCTGCTTTCACAGAGCTTAGATTTCATCCGACTACCTTGTCCCTCTCTTTCCTCCCCTCCAGGGTTTATCACTTTTCTCTCTTAATGCCCTGAATCTAGCTAAAGAAATGACTTTAAATCTTCTGAAATTATGCTGAACACAGAAAGTCCTGTGTATCCCTAAAGAACAGAGTCTAACAAGTAATGTCAGGAGACACCCTGCTGAACTGAAAGAAGAAAATTTACTTGAAAAATCAACAACTTAAACAGTTCGATCTGGACTTAACCAAACAATGGGTTCCTGAGAAGTTCAAATCGAAATGAAATAGACAAGACCTATTTTACAGGATTATTACGGTGGCTGCTCTTAAAATGGACAATTCTACAAGGTACACTCTCTAATCTGTCTGTAAATCTAGGTAACCAATCACATATTTTGACTTATAAAAGAGTACATATTATTTACCAATATTTAACCGATAGTTAGAATACATCATAAACTCCAAGGGAGAAAAAACAGCAAAATTATCTTACCGTGAACTTAACACCTGGTTGTGATCGAACTCCAAGTTGTTTAATTTCGAGTTTGGCCAACATACAAGACAGGCGAGTAGGTGCAAATAACACGGAGATACAAATGTCTTCTTTTGGACGAATCCTGACCTCACAGTTATTGGTCAATCGCTCTTCTGAGCCAAAAGTGTGCTGCAGCTACAATTCAAAAACAACCTCTGTGTAAGACAGAGCAGCAGCACCAGAGCAGCAGCACAAACAAAACATGCCAGTAACACAGACTCTTCAAGAACGAACAACGCAAGACAGCCTGAACGTAAAAGAACGTGACACAGAACAGGGCCGTGTACTCCACAAACCTGAAAGCAGTCCTGGTCTTGTCCTCTGACAAGCAGGCGTAAATGCTGGGCTGTAGATGCAGAATTGTTTCTTAAAGCTAGTTTCTGAAGCCTAGAAACAAAGGCACATTTTAAATGTGGTTTTCTTCTATGGATGCTGCTACAATCATAAAAACAAAACCAGTTAAAACCGACTGCAATGCATTGAGGCAGACGGACTGCCTGAGCCACGTGGGTGGCGCTCCACAGTCCTGGAACTCCGCATTTCTGAGAACGTGCACTCAAGACTCACCACATTGGAGAGGACTTTCAGTTTAATCTCTCCTGTTACAGCTCCTTAGCTGCCCTTATTATTCATACTCTATGTGTAGGAATTATCTGTTTTACAAAATAGTCATCAGAAAATACAGATCAACTATTTCATTTAGTCAAGACTATGCTTAGCTCCAAAACCTACCTTTCATGGAAATAAGAGTCCTAAGCACATTGTACAGATTTTTTACTTTAAGAGGTTCATCTGTACAAAGTAGTCTTTTAAACAGCATACTGCAATTAACCTAACTTTTAAAAAACTTATAATGCAAGTAGCACTGCAGCTGGCTGGCAATATGAAAATCCTCCAGCCTCTGCAAATACATGCATTCTCTCTCCACTAGAGAAGAGAAAATACGTGAATAAATCTCTATTTTACACAAATTTTGAAAATTAACAGTTAAATTATCTAAGCTGTGGTCTATGCCTTGTGTACCTTGTATTAAAAAGGAAATGCTGCTGAGTTTAACCTCAGAGTAAAATCAAAGACCTTTGGTTATTAGCACACCAAAGAAAAGCCTTCCACAGGTACTCTGCCTGGGAAAGACTTGCAGAAAAAAACTTTTTCATAAAAACAAAGCCAATTAAAACCAAGCGCAGTGTTCAGAGATGGACTGGCTGCATGGGCACAGGAGCCGCTGGGGAGGATGGTCCTAAAACACAGGGCCATGCAGGACAGTGCAGGAGTCTAGCTGAGAGTGCTCTCACTAGAACTGCCCATGGAAAACCACCCTTCACCAGCTGGACTGTAAAAGCCTCTAAGAGGCAATGTCGCTGTTCCTTCTTCCCACCGGCCCCCAGTGCTCTCCAGAGAAGGAACCAAGATACTTGTAGCTGCCTAAGTTTGGTCATCAGCAGAGAATTCACCAAAGAGCTTAAGAAAACTGAAACCTAATTTTTTTTGCTTGGATTTTAAAAACATGAAAAATTTAACTAAAAGATATGAATTTATGGTAGGATGAATATTGAATATAAGATAGCTTTATTTCAGTTCTGAGAACGTGAACATGGTCGTCATGGAGACAGCGAAGAACAGCAGTCGGTAATGACAGCTGCTGTGCATACTCACTGTGTTCTACCGAGGGGGACACCTCCCCAGGCCAGAAACTGCTTGTTGGATAAAATCGAAGGAACATCTGAGGTGAGAGATTCAGGTGCCAGAGGCCTATTTCCCGAAGAAACTATTTCACCTTTTAACATCACTTCATACTGAGGGCCAAATGGCTGCACGAATATTTTCAAGATCCTAGCAAAGAAAACCATCTAAGTTCAGTGTTCAGAACTCAATTCTTTCAGCAACTACTGTCCTACCCGCTTCCTTCATCCAAGAGCCTGAGCTGGGTGCTGAGGACACAACGTGTGCTCTTTCTCAGAGCTGATGTCCCAGAGGAGGAAGCCAGTGGGGAAGGAGACAGGCACGTGCCTGAGTGCAAAGAAGAGGAGTTCACAGGCGAGGAATCCGGGTAGGGCTGAGGAAAGCCTCTGGGTGGAGACTACCCCGGAGGGAGGGGGCTGGGCTAAGCTATATGTACCAGGCAAGTTCACAAGCTGGTGACAAGGATGCTCTGACCAGTGTATGGTAATATTCACTCAGGATTTGAAGGAATGGGGAAATATCTTTAACAACTGACAAGGTCAACAGATGGTGTCCTTGGAGAGGAAAAGTTAGTGAGAAACACAGTAATACTTACAAATATATTTGAAAATAGTGATTTCTTACTTTCTAGTCAGTTGGTTTACAAGATTTTCAGTGAAGGTCTGTGGCAAAAGGAAAGAGCTGTGCTGTCTGCCACGTGAAGTGAAGCATGTTCTCTGTCCTCCTAGCCACAGACCAGAGCACAAACTCGCCATGGTGAACAGCTCTACATTACCTTTCCTCACAGTCCATGGGATCCTTTGGAGAAAATGAAACTATAACTTCATGCTCTTCTTCAGGTTTAAGGAATAGTTTCTCTGGATCCACTGAAAAGTGACTTCCTTGATCTGGGATCTAAATGTTGATGTAATAAGTCAAAGATTTCACCCATCCATGCCCTTGTCTCCCACTGACAACCATACATCTTCCCTCCTCCTTGTCCACCAGAGCCCCACCCATCCTTACTTCCTGACTGTGAACACCTCCTCACACACCCAAACATATCATAAGTGACATCTACACACATGGATCCTGTCCTCCACCCCACCAGCTACAGGGTAACACATCTTCAGGAACTAATCTGGGGCTCAGTTCTTGTGTGTACAATGTGAGGCATCCCAACTGAAGTTCTTTGTCATCTGCCTTATGCTCGGGCAACACTAGCTCTGATTCTTCCTCCTGACACTCCCCCACCTCCCCAGCCCCAGACAAGGTCAGCGGACAGCAACCTTCAGAACCCGAGGGGTCACTGATCATCTCAGTCCAAGAGAATAAGCTACCATCTCCAATGCAAATTCTTACCTTGATATCCAGGTGGACATCAATATTCCCAGCATTTTTCAGAGGTAAGCACTGCCTTGCCGAGGAAGCCACACTGGCAAACAAGTGCAGAGTCTAGGGGACAGAATAAAGCAGGCATTTTTTAAATATCATACTTAGCATGGAATCAATGTGGACATACGGTAACAGCAAAGGGAGGAGCCCAGGGTACCTGGAGGTCTTTTGGGGCATGGATGCGGGCAATTCCTGTTCTTGCTCGAAGACTGATGCTTTTAATGACTGGTGTGGGGTTTGGACTATCAACTTCTATATCGACTCTTGCCAAAAACTCTTCTGCTGAGTCTAGAATCTCTATAAAAGGTCATTCTTTTAGTTCAGACAACAGTTATTTAATCCTAAATGCCACACATAGTCCAACACTACACCCTTGGGGGTACAAAAAATTCTTAAGCGAAATGACTCTTTAAAGAACTCAGAAAGAAACAGAAATGAGTGGAGGAGAAAAAGGAAGAAAATATCTGATAGATGAGATAACATCAGTTAAGAGAAAAGATCCCAAAAGGTTTTCAGTGGTACTTGCTTAGGTTACCCACCAACAGTACACTGTCTGCCCAATTTTAAAACATCATAAAATATCTGACAAATTACAGGGAACATCTGACACATTCACTGATGGAAGAAATAAGCCTCAACTTGCTAGTTTATTTAGCTACAGAGTAAAGCAAATACCATAAAATGTAAAAATGATACCTGAAGAAGTGATCTGTTTCTTTGGACTATGGAAAAGAACCCAAATTACCAGAAATTCTGGATCCTGTAAAATAAAAAAATTTTTGCATATATAGTGAAAGAAAATTAGTTTGGAACTTGACTTCCTTCTTAACTCTAAACCAGTCCCTCTACCTCCCAGTTACCTGTCCATCGTCACTGGCAGGCATCATGTGGTTGATCACCGATGGGGCGGCCAGCTGCGCGATTGCGTGGGCATAAGGCAATGTTCTCAGAGCTGCGTGGATGGGCTCCTTGGAAAAGGTGAAGCAGCGCCAGGCCACAGCATTCTGTCAGAAACGGGAGGGGCTACTTCACTTCAACAGAGCCAATGGTGTCATGCTGGTGGGAGGCTACATCTGTTCAGAGCCTTAACAAAAACACTGAAATTCTTGACAGAACTCAGCCAAGGATGCTACCAGCTGTACCTACACCACCTGTCCACGAAACTCTGTGAAAGATCCCTCATGAGCAGCATACTTACAGCACTGATAATCAGTCTGATGGGGATGTTGGCATGTGTCTTGTTCACCAGTTTTAGAGGCAGAGCTTTCCAGCTTCCGTAAGTCAAGTCGCCAAAATCAAGAACACCTTTCTTTTCTGTTTCTACCTAATTATGGGGGGAAAAGGGATTTATAGAAACAATATATTACTAAATATGACAGTTTATATCACTGTCCTTCTAGCCACAAATAGTCAGTATTAACGGTAAGCTTACCTGAAATTCCAAGGGCTACTTTACAATTGTTACTTTCTACCAAAAAAAAAAATTTTTTTAATGTAGTCCATGTACCCAAAACACAGAACAAAGTTACAGCTAAGCTGAGGCTGCTTTGAGAAGACTGCTAGTCAAGCCCTTAGGCTCTTTGCTACCATGGATGTAGTGCTACCTTCATGTGCCCACAAAGCCGAGTCTCCATGTGCATCCACACTGAACCCACAGCACTCCTCAAATCTCCGAGTGATGCTGTCACTGGACACAGTTCCAAGAGAAGCCCTCCTTCACAGAACACAGGAGGCTGCCCTGGTTGATTCTGCATGTGATACTCCAGACCTCTCACCTGACAACTTATCACACTGCTTCTTAGAGTGGAAGCTAAAAGGTCAATGTATACCATCCAACATTTACAAAGCACCAGGAATAATCCCTGGATATGCTTCAATTTCTCAGTTTCCCCCACTTAAACTAGTTCTATCAAGTGACTTTACTGAGCATTCCACACAGACATCCATTCACATGGTCACAGGAAAGCTAACCCTGACCTTCAAGAAGTGAATCGGAAGCAATTTTCCAAGGGTTACTTTTCTTGGGGAGAGGAAAATCAAGCCTTGTTTTATGTGTGGGAGATAGGTTCTTGGCTAACTAGGTTATACTGAAAATTTCAGCACAACCAAAGTGGGAAAAGAAGTCGATAGTGTTGAAGAACCAAGAAATGGGAGAAAATAATCACAAAGCATAACTACTGACAGGGATTTATACTCCAGAATACAAAGAACATCTATAAAAATTTATAAAGACATTCAAAACTAAATAAAAATGGGCAAGAAATATGAATAGGCAGTTCAGAGAAGAGGAGGCCAGGACAGCTAACAGACACAATAAACGATGCTCAACACCACAGTCATACAAGCATGAGAGTTAAAACTGGAACTTCACATCCACAAAGAAAGCAAACAGTTCACAATCTAACGACAGCACGTCAGCAAAAACAGGCACTCACATGTTTCCTCAGGGAACACACGTCAGCAAGCGGCCACAGAGAGCCAGAATAAAAGCATGCATACATAAAATGTCATGTGTGCTACAGCCACCTGGGACAGCCTCTAACAAGTCAGGAAGGTTACTGAGCAGTCTCACAGATGCAGCCTCTGTGTGAAGTCCCTGAACCACCTCTCGTGGGGACATAGCTCCCCCATCATATCCTGCTGCACCTTCAGGTCCAACTACTCCTCCAGGAAGGCTCTGCCCCACTGGGCCAAGGCTGAATCAACCCTTACACTGAAGTCCCCAGGCTTGTCTGTGCGCTGGACTCAGAGCTCAAACGACACCCCAGGCCAGCAAAATCGCAGTCCCTATGGCTGGGACACAGCCATCGCTATTTCTTCAAGTGAGTCACGTGACTCCAAGGAGCAGACCAATCCACTAAGTGTGACTTACATGAGCCTGTCAAAGCACACCAGCCTCAAATACTACTTAGTTTTTGTTTCTGCTACAAAAATGTAGTCTGAATGTAAAACCAGAATTTAAAACTCTTAGAGAAAAACATAGGCAGAACACTCAGTGACATAAATCAAAGCAAGATCCTCTATGACCCACATCCTAGGGTAGTGGAAATAAAAACAAAAGTAAACAAGTGGGACCTAATGAAACTTAAAAGCTTTTGCCCAGCAAAGGAAACTTTAATCAAGGTGAAAAGACAACCCTCAGAATGGGAGAAAATAATAGTAAATGAAACAACTGACAAAGGATTAATTTCCAAAATCTACAAGCAACTCATGCAACTCAAGACCAGAAAAACAAACAACCGAATCAAAAAGTGGGAAAAAGACCTAAACGGGCATTTCTCCAAAGAAGACATACAGATGGCTAACCAACACATGAAAAGATGCCCAACATCACTCATTAATAGAGAAATGCAAATCAAAACTGCAATGAGATATCACCTCACACCACTTAGAATGGCCCTCATCAAAACGTCTACCAACAATAAATGCTGGAGAGAGTGTGGAGAAAAGTTCTTGAACTGTTGGTGGGAATGTAAATTGATACAGCCACTATGGAAGACGGTATGAAGATTCCTTAAAAAGCTAGGAATAAAACCACCATATGACTCAGCAATCCCACTCCCAGGCATATACCCTGAGGAAACCAAAACTTAAAAAGACACATGTATACCATTGTTCATTGCAGCGCTATTTATAATAGCTAGAACATGAAAGCAACCTAGATGTCCATCGACAGATGAATGCATAAAGAAGTAGTACATATACACAATGGAATAATATTCAGCCATAAAAAGGAACGCATTTGAGTCAGTTCTGATGAGGTGGATGAAACTAGAACCTATTATACAGAGTGAAGTAAGTAAGAGAAAGATAAATATCGTATCCTAACACATATATATGGAATCTAGAAAAATGGTACTGAAGAATTTATTTACAGGGCAGCAACAGAGAAATAGATGGAGAATAGACTTATGGACATGGGGAGAGGGGAGGAGACGGTGAGATGTATGGAAAGAGTTAACATGGAAACTTACATTACCATATGTAAAATAGATAGTCAACAGGAATTTGCTGTATGGCTCAGGAAACTCAAACAGGGGCTCTGTATCAACCTAGAAGGGTAAGTGGGGAGGGAGATGGGAGGGAGTTTCAAAAGGGAGGGAATTTATGTATCCCTATGGCTGATTCATGTTGAGATTTGATAGAAAACAACAAAATTCTGTAAAGCAATTATCTTTCAAAAAAAAAAAGTAATTTTAAAAAATGTAGTCTGTTTAAGGACCAGTTCAAAAGCCTGGTCAGTGGAATGTACGGAAACACAGGAAGTCAATGACACTGTCTCAAATAATTTGGTAAAGTCATCACAACTGGGGGAACACAGATGCTACTGACACCCAGTGAGCAGAGACCAGGGATCTGATAAGATCCCTACACTGTACATGACAGCCTCCACCACATAACCACCACCCAGTCAGACATGGCAATGGTGCCAAAGCTGAGAGTCCCTATCCTGGAACAAGCATGGCACAGCTGATTGAAAAATTCATACAATGCCACTTAAGCATAATGTAAAGATCACGAAGAGTTGTAATAACACTAAGAGTTGTAATAACAGAACTTCCACAAACTCTACTTCCTTCTCCACACCATGGACAAGTAAACTGCTAAGCCCAGGCAGTAAGCACAGCCCCAGGGAGGACAAAGAAAAGCATGTGCATGCAAGAAAGGAGGCCCACAAGGTCCTCATCAGCCTCCTCCGGGAACCTCACCCATACCTCACCTCGAAACAGAAGCACAGTTCGAGCTTCTCTGAGTCAAAGAACAAAATGGGTGTGGTGGGAGCAGTTCAGAGCCCCAGTGAGGGTGGCTAAACTCACGTCAGGTTCCACCGCAGGCTCTTCAGTCTCTAATCATCGGGAATAGTGTTCTGCTCATCCTGCTCTGCACACCGCCCACCCCCTCGCTGGTTCCCGAATCGTGTTCAGGGTGCTAGTTCTGATTCTACTCACAACCAATAAGAATAAGACACTGCATGTGCAGTCACACGTGTTAACTAATGCTACAGTCTATAATCATCCGGTGAGGTTTAGAAATCACTGCTACTTGGCCACATCCTCCCCCTCCCATGATTCTGATTTAGCTGGTGTGGGTGGGACCAGGCATTGGGGTGCACCTAAAACCCCCCAGTTATTTCAATGTCCAGGTAAAGAGCCATTGTCCTAAGGAGCCTCCTATCCAGAAGGCACTTCACTGTCCCAACTGGGCTATACCCAATTTCTTTCACTTCCAGAAAAGGGGAGACTGTAGAATAGGAATGTTTTCAGGTACAGAAAACACTGGAGGAGAGAATCTGAACATGGTGCTTTACCCCCACACATCAAACTACAGAATGGAAACCAGCTGGAAAACTGGGTTTAATGTTATACTTTGTTTACACACTTCTTAGCAAGTATACTGTGCTTCTGTAAAAACAGAGATAATTTTAAGTGTCTTGTTTTTGGCAGTGCTCTGCAGCTTGTGGGACCTGAGTTCACTGACCAGGGACTGAACCCATACCCTTGACAGCGGTAGTACAGAGTCCTGACCACTGGACCACCAGGGAATTCCCAGAAATAATTTTAAATTTTGGAATAAGAAGATATTAAGAACCAATGTTTAGCTTGATTGTAACTTTCTGGCATAGTCATCCACAATTTTACCCAAGTATTACTTCTAAGGTTTACATAGCCTCATTAAAATACCACGTGTGACAAAGACCCACTCACAGACAGTCACCTCGATCATGGGAGTCTCAGCAATGGCAGTGAGGACAACCCTGCTGGCCAGGGCTTCCGCCTGTGCCACGGTCTCTGCGTCAGCTGAGAATGGCCAGGAAGCAACACTGAATATACATCGGAAGATCCCGGGATCAGATGGTATGAAGAGCACTTTAATCTCTTCTGTGGCATGAGGTCTTACGATGACTCTATTCTTGAAAACTAAACAAGGATAAGCTGAAAAATCCACCTTAAAAAGAAGAGACATGTGGTCTGTTAAGAAATAACTTCACACTGAAAATCAGGAGGAAAAAACAATGAGCTTAAGATCTGTTTTCAGTCAAGCTATCAAATCTACACGTTAGCTCTACAAAAGCACCCATGTCTCATAATTCGATATCTAGAAAAATAAAACCAGTCAAATTTATCAGGACTTTTTTTTTTCCTTTTTTTGGCTACATCACATGGCTTGTGGGACCTTTTCCAACCAAGGACTAAACCCGGGCTGAGGTGATGAAAATGCCAAATACTAACTACAGGACCGCCAGGGAACTCCCATAAGGACTTCTGAAGAGAAGTTATTTTTACCTCCACTTTCTTTGAAAGGGTGCTGGAAACGGCAGCACTTTCAGCCCTGGACATCGCCCTAAGATTCACGTCTCAACCCTGGACATCACCTGGTACCTGGTCTCTGCAGCTGTGTGCAGACTCACTTCCAAGGTTCCTCGTCAGGCCTCGAAGTTTACGATTCTGACTCATTCAAACCCCTCCATCCTCAACCTAAATGAGAATCTTCTTTACTCCCACTTCCAGAGACATTACTTCCTACATGCTCCTCCAATCTCACCACCTCTCACCCTCAACCCTTTCTCCAGCCACTTGTTTTCCTCTGCCCTCAGGATCAGAGAGGAAGAGTCCAGAAAAAGGAGAGAGGGTACAGTCTCATTAATTAGGTAAATCAAAATCATCACTAGGAGCTAAGAGGAAAGAGAAAACCCTCCCACCAACATCTGTCTGTGAGGAGCTGCTGACAGTGCTTCCCATCCTCCCCACTTGCTGAAGCCCACAGGGTCTCGAGTCTAGAAGTCAGTGGCTGTGACTGATCATGTGAGAGACTCCTACTCTCATGTCGAAACTGTGTTTCCAGGCATTTCAAACGGTCACGTAAAGGACTTCCCTGGTGGTTCACTGGTCGAGTGCCTGCCTTGCAATATGGGGGATGTGGGTTTGATCCCTGGTCAAGGAACTAGGCTCCCACGTGTTGAAAATGAGTCCACATGATACAATGAAGATTCCAAGTTAGGAGACCTGACACAGCCAAGTAAATAAATAAACAGATATTAAAAAAAGATCATGTAAGAACACAATCAGATAAATTCACTTACCAAAAGCAGGTATAGGTCCCAACAGTAACTTGTTTCTTTTGGGGGTTTTGATTTGGTTTTTTGGATAAATGCAGCAATTTATATTCAATCACATTGAACAAAACCAGCAGAGACCAGAACTCAGAGCTCCAGTCAGGGGTTTAAACGATAACACAAAAAGCACATTTACATGATTTTATAAACAAGTGACAATGAAGTATCATGGTTAATAAATAAACAGTAACACCTGGTAATATCAGAAACAAACTCAGGTTTCACTTTCACCAGAAGTATTACAAGGAGAGCCAAGACAAAGACACCTTCCAACAAGTCTGTGTCAAGTGCAGGGCGGGGACAAGCTCCCTTCATCAAGGGAGAGGTAGGGAAAGGAGAAGTCCAGCATCAACCTTAAGGTGACGGCTCAATCAGGAGAAAGACACAGGGAACTCACCTTTTCACCGTCAACACTGACACTGAGAACCCCGATGCTGACCTGCAGCCAGCGGTCAGCAGGGTTCAGGACACTGAGGTAAGTTTGTGAAGCAATGCCAACACAGCAAGCATGAGGAAACTTCAATTCCTCAGGCACACTTACTCTCCCTGGAAAGAGAAAAAGCAGAGTCAAAACCACACCCAACTTAATTAAAATAACAAAAGAACTCCAAGTTCAGAGCCTGAGACAGAACCAGAGAGACAAAGACAGTAGTTTTACCAGAGTTTTTACATTTTTCTGAGGCTACTCAGGAGAAGGCAATGGCACCCCACTCCAGTACTCTTGCCTGGAAAATCCCATGGACGGAGGAGCCTGGAAGGCTGCAGTCCATGGGGTCGCTGAGGGTCAGACATGACTGAGCGACTTCACTTTCACTTTTCACTTTCATGCATTGGAGAAGGAAATGGCAACCCACTCCAGTGTTCTTGCCTGGAGAATCCCAGGGACAGGGAAGCCTGGTGGGCTGCCGTCTATGGGGTCACAGAGAGTTGGAAAGGACTGAAGTGACTTAGCAGCAGCAACAGCAGCGGGCTTTGAAAGTCTGGATTCAGATTCTTTGACTTGAGCTTTTTGCACTGACCTTTTTTTTTGTTTTATTAACATGATATGTGCTTTTATTTCATTCTCATTTTCGATTTTTTCCCCTAAAATATTTGGATAGTTGCCATGCTCTTGCTTTACTTTTTCATAATTTGTTTGGGTAATCCAATCTAATATTATTTATTCTAACAGAAGATAATTTCCTTAACTTTAGGAAATCTTTGTATTATGTCCCAAGCTTTAAATTGAGGACTGGAATAATTTTGTTCACTCTAAACTTTTAAACCTGAGAATGAAAAAAAAAAAAAAAAAGAGGAGCCTAGTGGGCTGCCGTCTATGGGGTCGCACAGAGTTGGACACAACTGAAGTGACTTAGCAACAGCAGCAGCAGCAGCAGGGCTACTCAGGGACCCTTGCACAGAAATATGGTCGTGTTTCAAATTCAGAATAAAGAAAAAAGCTCACATGAAATTCACTCTAATCATTACTTCCTTGAAACAAATCAGTTTTTAAGGTCCCAATTAAGAAAATAATTCAACCTTTAAATAACAGCAACCAACAACAAGCAGCATCAGAGTAAAAGGGTCTTACCAAGTCCTGATACCACTGCTGAATCCCATGGCTCAATTCCACAGTCTGGATGGAGAGACTGCACAGGAAGCACTTTGGCCGCATTCAGAAGGTTCTGACTGAAGGTGTCAGAGTACAGGTTACAAAGGGAAGAGGAGCCCATCAGCCCTGAGCCAATATCCTGTCCCAGGCAGAGGCCTGCAGTCACCGAGCGCTGGACACGCTCTCTCACAACAGCAGGGTGACAGCTTCCCGGGAGCCCACAGGAGAGCCCGCAGGCGGTGGCGCCACAGGCCCGGCAGCGAGGCAGGGTGGCACTGCTGGCTGCAGACAGTGCCCCAGAGTGCAGCTGGGCACAAGGAGCCACAGGGAGGGGATAGCGCACTGAGACTGCAGCACCTGTGGGGGGCATGTGCTGCCTCACGAGTGCAGGGCCGCAGCCCTCGGTGCTGGGGACAGACGTCTGGTAAGGATCCTGGCCACTGAATTCGCTGTCAGTAGCTGATATGTCTCTAGGAGTCACATGCCCACCATCGAGCACAGGTGCCTGGCGGGACATGGGGAGGCACGGTGTGGCCGGTGTGGCCAGTGTGGCCGGGTGGAGGCTGGATTCACTCGGCAGAGCCAGGCTGACCTGCTCCAGGTCACCTCGGTCTGAGGTCAAACCCGTCACACTGGTCTGTGACCGATCTTCACTCTTGGAGGAAGGCAGTCTACTGGAGCTAAAGTCCAGTTTTACATCTTCAGGCCTACTGCTCAGAGAATTCGTTTCAGTCACTTTATCTGTGTCCAAGTTCTTCTGGATAATATATGATAATGCTCCTTTTCCTCTACTTTGAAATGAGCTTTTTTCTCCCAACTTATCTGCAGCCAGCTCCTGAGCTGGAACTGGACTGGCCTGGATAATTGTGGTGCTCAACTCACTGGTGATATCACTCTATGTGACAGAAAATGTTCAGAAATTATCCACAGATAAAATGAATATTACAAATGCAAACCATGCTGATATACTCTTAAAGAGCAAAGATCTACAAGATATCACAACTCTAAAAAAAAAAACAGGACTATAAGAGTAGTAGTTTCTGTAGCCGTGAAAAGCAGGATTAAGAGTTAGAAAATCTGCATTCATTGTTTTTTGGCAACCCACTCCAGTATTCTTGCCTGGAGAATCCCAAGGACAGAGGAGCCTGGCAGTCTACAGTCCATGGGGACACAAGAGTCAAACACAACTTAGCGAATAAACCACCACCACCACATTCCCTGTTTTTACCAATTACAGAACCAGAAACAAGTAGTTTTGTTTAGTAATTGTCTTCAAACACCCAAATTTTACATCTACGACATTGTGGTCTGGCCTCCCTTCCTCTCGCCACATATACAATTCAGTGTGGCCATGAATCAAATGCAGGGTGTGTTCTGTGATTCCCTCTTCCCCCACACCTGACTCCAGGTAGGCCCCATCGAGCTCTGCTGGACACGCCACCAGCTGAGGCCATCCGTTGCCTCTTGAAGCTCCCACAGTGAAGCTCCCACTTCACTGCACAGCACGTCTTTGTGTGCTCCACCAGACTGACAGCTTTTTGAGGGCAAGACACTAAATATGTGTACCTGCAGTGCCAACCCAGCACAAGTAGCTGTTTGAGCAAAATATGTGTGCATGCACATATGCACAGTTACTTTAAAAGAAAAAGAGGAACCAAAATTAGTCAGGCCTGAATTCAAGTTTGAGTCTTACATCAGTAATACTTCAGAGGTAAGTGTGAGTCAAGAAGTGACAAAAGTACTTACCTCGCGGTCGTCAAGGCCACAAAGGCAGGCCACGGAGGGACTGATGCTCTCCTGCTTGGACACGTACGTCAGCCTGCTGACACTGGCCTCTGGACACGTCAGCTGGGACAACTCCCTCTCACAGGGGCGCTTCTGTGGATGTGCTGCTGAACCAAAAGACTCCAGGGCACACCTGGGAGAGAGAATACCTGTGTCTGGACTTGTCCATCCCTTCACTTAACATCGTCTACATGGCAGAAAGCCCTTCCTGCTTGCCTATAACCCCGTCAACCTTCACTGCTGTCTGTCCTAGTTGCCATATGCAACTCAACCCTGGATTCATTCTTCTTACCCTTGATTACACTGTCTTGGACAGGGAAGCCTGGCGTGCTGCGATTCATGGGGTTGCAAAGAGTCGGACACGACTGAGCAACTGAACTGAACTGAACTGAACCCTTATCTAAATCTGTGAATTATAGTCCTATTGAATGAAGTATCTGGTAAGCTACTGAAAAATATGTTGTGGCAGTTTCATTAATAAATTCCATATACAATCCCTTAACAGTGTTAGCTTTTCATTCAACAGTTAATGAAGACCTGATATAGACCAATGAACAGAGAACTCGGCAACTCCTGCCCCAAAGAGCAAAGCAAAAACGAGAATCTCGTGGACGAGTACACAGAAACAGGCAGAGCCGCACCATGGTGGGGAGACAAAGGGCCTAGCTCCTGGCTGATCATCAAGCAGGCACAGCCAAACCCCTGTACTCAGGGGCTATACATCAAGAGATGAGTCCTGAGGAAAAAAGTAGGGCTAACTATAGAGATTCACTAGAAGAATATGTCATACATCACTATCAGTACTAAAGCAGGGCATCTTAGATGTCATATAGGAGAAGGAGGCTATGGCAATTAGGGTACAGACATACAATAAAACACTGGGCAACTGTTTTAAATCATGCAGCTGAATACTACCAACTGGCTCAGAAAGATGTTCAAGATATATTAAGTTTAAAAAAAAAGTAAGCAATAAATAGTAAGATCCCACATACACACATTCCACATTCCATCAATCCCCAGCACAGAGCTAGGTCAGCTTGACAGAGAAGGGACCAGGCTTCCTCTCGAGGAGGGGTAGGAGGCACATTGGGTGGGAAACACCATCAAAGCCACCTTTGCAAACAGCTGCTGCACCCCTGCAAACTCCACCACTTAGCTGTAAGTCTGTAATTAACTGGACTGAATTTTACTCCCCCCCCCCCNNNNCCCCCCCCCCCGCCCTTTTTCCCCCCACAAAGTCTGCAATACTCAGGTGGGCAATGGATACAGAGAGAAAATCCTATTTTGAATTCTGGATTTTTACAAGGACCAAATCAAGACAGCACTGACCCAACACTAGTGAATCTCTAACCAATGGAAACAAAATACTCATCAACTTGCTTCAGGCCCACTTTAGCCCTGAATCACATGCACCCATGTGGGTTCTGTATGCACATGCACACCCCATGCGCACAAATGCACACACAGTCATACTCACACAGACAACATGGGGTGGCACGAAGAAGAGTTCTGGGTACTGTGGCGCATGCTGAGTCTAGCTCCTCTGGTGAAAAGGAACAGAAGCACTGAGGATGTTATTACCTCAAGCAATGAGAATTGAACTGTAAGAACACACAGAAACAAAAGGAGAGCAATTCAGGATGCCAGACTAGTGCCAGCCACACAGAGACTCAAGGCAGCACTGGTCCTGCCAGAAGGTGACTGGACATTAAAGACCAGCAGCAGGAGTGCTGGTGAGCAGCACGGTCAGCAGACAACGCACTCTCACCAGAAAGACGTGGCTGCTCAACAGATCAGTGTTCTGACCGACATTTCACCATGAATGTGAAGAAACTTAATGAATATGAGTTGGAAGAAACAAGAAAAAAAAAAAAAAGACTAAAAACACAAAAGCCATTTTACAGTAAAAAAAAAAAGTACAAGTAGGATTTCAATAAAAAGAAATGAATACAAAATGAATGTTCATACTGGCAGCCATGAAAAGCATAGTTGGTACAGCAGAAAATCAGTAATGCTGAGTAAACACTTGAACAGCTAGGCTACTCCATGATACAGGGAAAATGCAGAGATATGAAGATGAGGAGAAAGAAACAGGTGGGGATGCCCCAAGAGGCACTCCCAGCTCTGGGCATCTCAGAAGGAACAGGTCACAGGAAATGAACTCTCCTCAGGGGAGAAGAGTAAATGCAGCCATGAAATTAAAAGACATCTGCTCCTTGGAAGAAAAGTTATGACCAATCTAGACAGCATATTAAAAAGCAGAGACATTACTTTGCCAACAAAGTTCTGCCTAGTCACTATGGTTTTTCCAGCAGTTATGTATGGAGGTGAGAGTTGGACCATAAAGAGAGCTGAGCGCCGAAGAAATGATGCTTTTGAACCGTGGTGTTTAAGAAGACTCTTAAGAGTCCCTTGGACTGGAAGGAGATCAAACCAGCCCATCCTAAAGGAAATCAGTCCTGAATATTCATTGGAAGGACTGATGCTAAAGCTGAAGCTGAAGCTCCAATACTTTGGCCACCAGATGCGAAGAACTAACTCATTGGAAAAGACCCTGATGCTGGGAAAGATTGAGGGCAGAAGGGGACGACAGAGGATGAGATCGTTGGATGGTATCACTGACTCAATGGGACATGAGTTTGAGCAAGCTGCAGGAGTTGATGATGGACAGGGAAGCCTGGCATGTGGCAGTCCATGGGTTCGCAGAGTCACACACGACTGAGCAACAGAACTGAACAAAGGGAGAGATCACCATGCACAGAGAGCACAACTCAGGAAAAGCAACTACAAGACACAGACATGTACACTTACACTGATGACAGGAAAAGCACAGGCACAACAGCAGGAAGATAAACTGGAGCCAGAAGTTTGGCCTTGGCAGGAAGGGCTGTCCTGCAGCAGAAAGGACAGGAGGACGTGGCATGCCCACCCACAAAGCATGAGGCAGCAGCCAGGAGGACAAGTGACAGCAGAATGAACCTCAGAACCTGCTGTGACCACCTTCTTTCCCACCAAGCCTGACATCTGGCCCTGGCTGAGCAGTGGGGATGCAGGTGGCTGACCCTCAGAGAGGAGGAAGCTCACCAATCCCATGGTAACTTTAGAAAGGGCAACAATGCCATTGTCAAAGTATCTGACCATGTGCCAAGTTCATGAGAAAGTTTAGCATCTCCCTAAGGTATGTTTCCTACACTTAAAGAATGAGTGTATTTTCTTAGGCACACAAGATAAAAACAGGTGGGTCCAAGTGTAAGAGCAGCCAGCCCAGAGTTTTGTCTCTGATCATGCAGTAAAGGGCAGGGTGAAGGGAAAAAATTCATAATAAGTCTTTATAAGGCACTTAGTTTTTATTAAATGCCTGCATATACAATTTAAAAATATAAAAACCATAGAAAACAAGATAATATTGGAAGGTACACAGGAGTTAAGAAACAATAAAGAGAATACTGAAAGGAATCTAGAAAGCAGCAATGTGAAATGCAAACAAAATGAAAAATAAATTAAGAAAGAAGCATTACTATTGTGATGGAAAAGCTCTGTGTCTCGAACTGTGGACGTGGTTACACACATTCACATCTGTGATAATATGGCACAATTCTAGCCACACACCATGCCCAGGACAAGTTCCTGGTGGTGATCCGTGCAAGAACTAGGGAAGCTGGGGAGGGACACAGGCTCTCTCTATATTGCTTTGCAACTTCCTGTGGCTCTAACAAGTTCCTCAAGAAAGGGGGGGAAAAATGAAAAAAAGAAAAAAAAAAAGGAAAGGATTAAAGAGAAAATAAATGCAGAAGTCAAGCAAAATTTGGTCAGGACCAATATTTTAACAACTACAATAATAATAATAAACCCTCCTGATAAAAGGAAGCTCAACTCCAAATACTAAAAGGGCATTGCATGACAAGGCACTGCAAGGTGGCCATGAAGTCAACACAGAGACACAGCCTAACGAAGTTACTGGACTCAAAAAGATCTTATTAGACTCAAAAGCATCTTTAGCATAGAGCTTACCAAAAAATCATGTCAATTGTGAGGCAAAAACTGCTGCCATATAGAAAGTTTACTTTATTAAATGTAAGGATTCTTTCTTTGATGGCTTTATAAAAGATCTTTTATATGTTTCTTTAAGGAAAGATTTTAGTAAGCTGGAAATTTTACCTAAGCAGTGAAATTATCATGAATATTTGATATTTTCAAACAAACTGAAATTACATTTGATATCCAAGTTACCTACTAAGTGCTGCCCCAGCTGTTCCTGGATTTTACATATCTTGGGAAACAGTGTGGGTAAGCTGGAGCTAAGAATTCACAAGAGCAAAAAGTACAAGAGAGGAAAAACTTTCTAAAGACTAGAAACTGTACAATTCATGTCACAAAGGGCCATTCACTCTCTTTAATACATCCAGGGATCCAAGAAATGGAGACAAGAAAGACTAATAATCCATGAGGGGAACAAATACAAATAGGTATTTGACATAAAAGGAAACACAAAAGATGCTCATCATTGCTCATGATTTAAAGTTACACTGAAATAGTATTTTTTTAATCTATCAGACTGTTGACAGTAAAAAGTTTAATAAGCATTCTGTTGGTGAGGTTGTAGAAAAGCAGGCTCTTCCCTAAATTGCTGGTGGAAAACTAAACCAACACAACCTCTAGGGAGGGGCTGCACTAATTTAAATAGGACATGAACAATCTCATTTCTAAGAATTTATCCTATAACACATCCACCTACATATCTATACATAAATACACATAGACACATCTGATAAAGCACTATATTTAAACTGTTCAAAGTTCCAAGGAATCACACACATAACATGTGTAAACTTTTGAAGCAATGTTGACTTACATCATTTCTGAAAAATTAAAGTTTCCATAACTTGAAGATTAAGTTAACCTATAGACTGTGTTCCAACATGTAAAATACTAGCATTCTTATCCTAACCTTTGAAAAAGCACCTACCAATCTCATTAGTATTAAGAGCACAAACTAACACTGTTAAGATAAAAAAATAAATCCAAAATTAAGTTATTTAAAATGCTGATATGAAAACAGTGAATTGGATACCTTCATCACACACAGATATAAGAGCAAGTCAGTAAGATTCTTTTAGAAAATAGGTTGCCAATCTGGAAAGCCTGAAAATACTCTTATTCCTGACTTGGTAATTTTACTTCTGAGGAAATCAGTTACAACACAAAGAAAAATTTTATGAGCAAAGTTTTCATCTCTGTATCATTAAAATGGCAAAAAAATAAATAAAATCTAGTATCCCCAGTATCTACCAAAAGCACCAAATAAACCATGACAGATCCATTATGCAGTTTATAACATTAATTTTCTTTTAAATACAGGGAATTATTGTAATGAAAACAGCAGAGTATAAAAATTTGCAAAGAAATATGGCTTGAAAGAAACTCACAAAATATAACTGTTAGCTTTGACAGATGAACCTATAGTGACTAGTTCTCTTTACATTTTATTCCAATTTTCCTATACTGAGCATGTATTTTTATTACTAAAAAAAAAAAAAAAAGCAAGCACCTACCCTGATAAACTAGTTCCTGAAATTTCACTAGGAGAAGAATGACTCAGTGGAGAAGTGGAAGGTCGGAAGCTATCCTCACCATTCTCCGAGCTGTGTCCACCGCGCTCAGGAGAGGGACTTTTCAAATCTATCAGAAAGATGTATTTTCCAATGAGGACACAGAAAAAAACAAAACACTCCATGCAATTTTTTGAGTGTGACCAATTACTCTGACACTTACCAACACTTTTAGGTGAGATTATGGAATGGTTTTCAAAAGCCACGTGCTTTTCACTGTTACTTGTCTCACTAATGCACTCATTTTGCCTCTGGTAGTCTCTACTCTCCTGTAGGCCTTTACACTCTTCTGACAGCCAGAGAGATGCTACTCGGGGGTTCCCAACGACGGAGCAACTATCAGAGGCTGGAATGGGTATGGAGGCAGCTTTTTCGCCATCACCAGAATCTGGGGATTTATGGTCAATGGAATGTGTCTTCACATCAACCGCTGTACCCGCTCTCTCGCCCACATTTGTAAGAACTGAATTTGAAGAGCTAATTGTTCTCAACGATGCCTGATCCACGCTGTCTCCACTTTCACCATAACAACCGGCTGCAGTGCCTAACCCTGGCTCCCTTTCGCTTATGCTAGTAGCACCCAGGTCCACCACATGGATGTCGTGTGTAGTCCGTTCTTTGGACAAAGATAAATCCCAAATACCAGACACACCAGCTCTTGAAAAGCTGTCCAGCCCACCTTCATACTGACTAATTTCTGTTTTCTTAAGGTATCTCTCCATATCAAATGTGCTGGATCCATTACTTTTTTCCAGATCATTAGGTAAGAAATGAGACACAGCAGAATAGTGCCTTTGTTTACCATCCTCCTGACAAGTCTTCTCTCGGGTTTTATTTGAAAGTGCTTTGATCATGGTGGCAAGCTGGAGGGGGTCAGCGCTCACTGATGCTTCCGCGATGGCAGAAGCAATGGTGCTTATCCTCAGCACAGAGTCACTGTCACTGGGCAGCTCGTCTGTATGTCTCTGAGGTTTGCTGCTGACAAGGAAAGTGTCCTAGAGATCAGAAAGTTCACATCAGTTCCATGTACATGTACATATTAGTTTTATCTTTATTTGTAAGTGCTACATAAGATCTAACAGCAGCAAGAAATCAATGGTATACCAGTTGAATCTCCTAATGAAAAAAACAGCTGCTATCAACTTTAACTGCAGAGTACTAGTTCACTTACAAGGTCCGATCATCAGCTGTTCAAAGAACATCTTCAGGAATTAAACGCTAAAACTGAATCAGAGTAACTGTAAACCAAAAAATTAAACTACTGAGACTGAGAAGCCATTGAGTCACGGTGATTCCAAGTATATTCTTGGTAATTTTAGTCAACTGTTAGAATTATTTATAAGCAAGACAGAAACAGAAGCCATGGGTAAAACAATGATATGGAACCAATAACAAAGCAACATAAACCTATTTAATATTTTTTAAATACAAATTAAGACTTCAGCCTCCAGGAATAGTGGACTAAGTAATGCAAACCAACTCTGGCTGAGAGCAAAGAACAACACAGCATGTTCAAAAACAACTCTGAGAAGGTACTAGACAGCTAAAAAAATGGAATGAAAAACTATGGGGCCAAAATCCAAGAGAAGAGAGAATCCCAGAGGGGTGAGCCCAGTCCTGGGGATGCTATTCCTCAGGGTCTGTGCTGCTTCAAGAGGGGGCTACTGCTAAGACGTCAGGAAGCTTAAGAAGCTAAGAAAATAATTTTTTAAAAAGACGCTCAGAAAAGCGGCTCTTAAGGGAGTAAGAGTACAAAAATCAGGTTCAAAGTCTGCCAATGATAAGGGAGAGGTAGTGATCACAGTGAATATCCACACTTTAGGACAAGACCACAGAGGGCTACACTCGAGGAGTAAAGGTGGCTTAGCTCTGAATAGCTTGATCCCAGGAACTGAATTAAAGCAAACCAAGACTGCTGGGGTTCCTCACTCAGAAGCAAGTAAAAATCCTGTCTGGAAGCTATCTCCCATGGACTCAAATATTTCGCCAACTTTTCCTGTAAAATGTACTCCTCACAATGCTCCAAGGTAATGCATCCCACATTCCAGAAAAAGAGAACTGCAGACAATGGACTCTCAGAGTCTAAAACACATCTGTAACATCAGATCTAACAAAACCTAAAACATACTTAAGGAAATAAAAAGTAACATTAAGGGACTTCCCTGTGGTCCAGTGGCTACATTCCCAGTGCAGGGGGCCCATGCCTGATCCCTGGTTGGGGAACTAGATCCTGTGGGCTGCAACTAAAAAGATCCAATGTGCCATAACCAAATACATACATACATATTTAAGAAAAACGACGACACTGAGAACTCAACAGAAGACGAAAAATTATCAAGAAAGAACTAAATGTAAATTCTATAATTAAAAAACACAATAACAAATCAAGAACCCAAAGGACAGTTTCACAACTTGGACACAACTGAAAAAAAGAATCAGACTTGGAAGAGAAGTCTGAAAAAAATAATTCAGAATGCAAGAGAAAGCAACAGAAAACACAACAGAACAGAAAGAATATAAAAGAAAAAGATACTTTAAAGTCTAACATACTTGTTAACAAACATACACCAAACAAATATACGTTTCAAGAATAAAGGTAAAATAAACATATCTTCAGACTGACAAAACAGAGGATTCATTACCAGTAGTCCCTCACAAAACAAAACTGTAAGGGTATTCTTCAGGCAAAATAAAATTAATCTTAAATGGAAGGTCAGAGATACACATTGGTTGTATGTAATAATAGTAATCACCATCAACATCATCATAACCTCTTATGGGGTTTACAAAGAGAAATAAATATAAACAACAGGCAAATATAAGACTGGAATAAAGAAAACTGAATGTTTTATGATACTTTTAATGTTAAGGAAGAGATAGGGAAAACCAAAAAACCCCAACACGGACATGAATTTGAGCAAACTCTGGGAGACAGTGGACAGGGAAGCCTCACGTGCTACAGTCCATGGGGTTACAAAGAGTTGGACATGACTTAGTGACTTGAACAAAACAACAACAAAATAGCCAACATACTTTTACTATAAAACTACACTATTTAACAGTGTCATACTGATATAAGAAAGATTTCAAATATCCATCAACAGTAGAGTAGATATATCAATGGCAGAATATTCATGGTAGAATACTATACAGCAATGAAAATTATCTACTATATTTATCATAGTTGAATCTTACAAACATAAGTGAAAAAAAAGAAAAAATATATGCTACTACATGATTTCTTACATATATAGTTCAAAAAGAGATGAACAGGCAACAGTATTAGAGGTCAGACAGGAGGAAGTAGTCTTCAGAAGGGACAAAAACATGGCTCCTGGGCTGCTGACAACATTCTCTTTCTTGACCTTGGGTGTACATGGGTGTATAAGTTTTGATAACTCACTAAGTTTATGTTTTATAAACTCTTTTGTACATTTACTACACACTGATAATTTTTAAATGATACTTGTAACAAAATTGAGTAAAAAAAAACAGTTATGCATTTTTACATGTGACCTTATCTTGATCTTGTAAAGAATTATGACAACATGGGTTTTAGCTCTCCCTCATGAAAGGCTTAAAATACCTCTGCTTTTCCTTTATTGGCAGTTAATGTCACATCATTTTCATCCACTTGTGAAATACTCTCCAGTTCTTCAGCCTGAAGTGTAACTGATCCTTCACTTAGCTGTGCCTTTAAATCTCCTGTAGAAAATATATAATATTCAATTTACATCCATAAACTATGTCACAGAGACAATCCACGCGATGAAGTGTGAGGTGAAAGTCACCCAGTCATGTCCGACGCTTTGCGACCCCGTGGACTATACAGTCCATGGAATTCTCCAGACCAGAATACTGGAGTGGGTAGCCTTTCCCTTCTCCAGGGGATCTTCCCAACCAATAGATCAAACCCAGGTCTCCCAAACTGCAAGCGGATTCTTTACCAGCTGAGCCACAAGGGAAGCCCAATCCATGGATAATGACCACTAAATATAATTAACAAGGAAGAAATCTTTAAATACCAAATATCAGTCAGCCTCATAAAAACTGTTTAAATTTCCTTTGTCCTACAGTCACTAGGACAAAGAACCATATCATTTGTTCATTTAGCTGGATTCTTCAAAGTCTAAAGTTTGAAGAAGATTGTGGATTTTAATCTCTTCCTTGCAAAATACTGACAACTTCATTTAATACTTTTCACTTTGAAACATTTCATGAATATGCAAGTTGAATTTAAAAATAAGTAACTCTTTATAATAACAGAAAGTCAATACTATGTGCAGCCTCTTTATCCCACCACCCCACCCCACTCCCCAGCCTCTGGAATATAAGCTCTTTAAGGACTAAAGCACATTTTATACCATTTCATAATATAATACACTAGGCATATTAGCAAAAAGCAGCTGTATAATAATTGTATATTAATCATGGAAGTCTGGCTTTTAATACTCAGAGATATTTATATTTATACTACCATGGCCCAAATCTGAAAACTCTTCTTTAAAAGTCTACCTAAATAATACATATAGTAAGTTATAATTCATTAACTCAGTAGTTTAACATGCCAAAGTTAAGCCGATCGATCACCTGAACAAATTATATTCCATTCACTTTGGTTTTTAACAGAAGGATTTAGGTGAATTTTGGCTGACTTGTTTCAGGTTTAAACTGAAAAGGCAATTCGAAGTTGTATAAAAATCAAATCAGTAACTAATACTCAAAAAATTCAAATACTTTCTTCCTCATAAGAACATGATCACACAACCACTAATTTACAGGTTGAATAAAAAGTTTACTAAAAATTTCATTTAATCCATTACCTGAAAAAAAATCATGGTTAAGATCAGCCACTTCTTTTCCCAAATTACTTCTTGATAGGTCTGATTTTCTTATTAGGGCAATAGGTTCTCTTTTCTCTGGTGATCTAATAAAATAACCAAACGATGGCTACAAAATAAACATGTGAATTATTTTATCTTCAACTCCTCTGAGAAATTCTAGACTCTTTTATCCTAATACTTGTAACCTAGTTAAACAGATTTCAACAAAGTAATTCTGATTTTCCATTTAAATGTAAGTTGCTAGAAATGAACATTACAAGTCCAGACAGGACCTTTTATTTCCTTACTGCTAGCTATCTGTAATCATCAGAATGAATACTGCAAAATAATTTGCCCTAAGAAATCCAAATGAAAACAACACAGAAACAACACTGTCCCTTCAGCAATTATTACTGAGCACGTACTATCTGGTAGACACTGTTGGTAATCATCAATGACATATCAGTAAAAAAAAAAAGATAAAATTTTCTGCCTTCCTGGAACTTATAGTACTTAGAAGGGTATTTTATTTTACACAATAAATAGGTCCCTGAAAACCTGTATTAAGATTAGGCATGTTCCTACTGCCTTGGATAAGCATTCAGAAGGTCTGCGTTCAAGGACCTTGCTCAGGGGCAGGGAATTCCCCATCCAGCTTCTTTCCAGAGCTCTCACAGAACAGACCTGAAATGCAAATTCACTAAAGGCACTCAATTTTCAACTGATCTTCACTTGGGGATATCTTCCTTTGATCTAGCAACCTGAACAAAGCAATATTTCACAACTAACACAAAGTGATAGATACATCTTTCTAGTACCTGGTGTTTTGTCCAGCTGTTCAGAAAGGAATTCAGTTACTCTTCAACTTCTCTCATAATGTCAAAACCAATCGATCCAGGAAGAAATATCTGCCTAAGTATTTACTCTCATTTCTTAATTCACTGCACAGATAGGAACCTCAGTTCAAATTTTTCTGTAAATTGGCAGTGTTCGAACTCGCTAGCTGTTTCAAATTACACCCTCAATGAAGCTCAGGTTTAGCATACACTCACTACGACAGCACCAAGTCCCAGCACAGAATTCTCCAGAGGCTCTCCTGCGCCCTAGACTCTTCTGTTTCCTACTGCCATCCTATTCCCCGGCCTTCGAGGCACCTCCCATGTGGCTCAGTCTCTGCCCACTGATCCTCCTCTGGGGCTTAGGAGACTCCTGCCTCCAGCTCCTCTCACATCTGGGCCTGAAAACTACTCCCTACTTCCCTGTCCCCGTGAGATTCCCCCAAGCCCAGTGAGGGCCCCTCATGACCTGGCCCTTGTCTACTTCCACCAGCCATCCGCCTGCTGCCCCACTCACAGGAACTGTCTGCCTGCTCTCTGCTCCTTGAATGTGCCATTCAAGCTCCACTTGGCACCTCCAGGCCTTCACTGCGAACACGCCACCTACTCCCCACCTGTCAGGCACCAGCACAGCACCCCTCCTCAGACACCACCCTGACCCTAGAGACGACATAGCTTCCCCTCCTGCCTCATACAACTTACCACTTCCACTGGCATTTAAAACTTTTTACACGTACATCTTACTAAACCAAAACACTATGTTTCAAAACATGTTTTTAGACCAGAGGTTTAAAAATTAATGAATCTCTGAATTTTTCCCACAACCAAAGACATAAGAGAAATAAACATCAAGTACTTGATGCACATGATGCTGTGTTAAACACCGCAGTGCAGCAGCACAGTAACCCCCAAACCCTGTAAGGCAGTGTTCCATCCCAGAAATCAGAAAATTAAGGCACAGAGGAGTTACATGCATTGTTCCATGACGCAGAACTAGTTAAAAGACAGAGCTAGGATTGGAGCAAGGGTATGACCACTAAAAATCGAAACCTTTTCCCACCATCCCATCACGCCCCTATTCTGTCTCTGCTTTAAAGACAATGATCTGGCTACACTGTCACTGCATTCAGTACATAAGGGCTGGTGCATTTACCACTCCCAATATACATGGTACTCACTCTTTTCACATTGTAACCACCACCAAGGCAACCAAGAGCTTCAGACCTTTGAGCAAAGAACTCCCCTAAAGACAGACGTAAGTAACTGGCATCATCTCTGTCCACATCTGACGCACTCAGTGATCTCCTCAGCAGACCACAGTTGACCGAAGTTCCCCATGATGTATCTCCAAGGGCAACAGACATGTTCTGGGCATCTATATTTTCTTCCTAGGAAGAAAGTTATTTCATTTCTACAGCAAGCCTTCTGTTTTTCTAACACATAAAATACTAATTTAACTACAGAAATTTAAGTACTTAAATTTTTAAAAAGTTTGGAAAAATTCAAGCTTAAGCAGCTAAGAAATGTAACGAAGTCCAAAAGAAATTTTTAATACTTGAGTTACAATACACATTGCTTTAATATACTGCTTAATCAAATACTGATTGTCATTGATACAAATCTTTAGAAAGGAATGTATCTTCAAATTAAAAACAAATAGCACTACCTCAGTTTAAAACAGGANATCTATGTATTCTCACTATATTCTCAGAAAGAAATAAACATTTTACCTACATTTAAATACAAGAAAAATTCTGAACTGTTGTTAACGTCAATAAAATACAAACCTGCATAAACTGATGCTCTTTATTAAATTCTTCTTCATCTTGTGCAATCAAATCCAATGCATCAGCTTAAAAAAGAAGTTCACATAATTATATTGTACTAATGCCCAATTAAATACTAGCATATAAATAAAATTTAGCTAATTAGGAAAATGAAATAGTGAAGAAATAAAACTGAAAAAAATATGTGAAAGTTTCCATCAATGAACTGATGGCACATCTGCATGAAGCACCTAAGAGTACATGGTTCTGGAACTTTTCGTAATGAACCCCCTACTGCAACTGATTTCATCAGGTACTAACTTGCCCTAACTTACTAACAGGGCTTTACAATGTAAGCTTTTTATAAGATTCACATTAATTTCAGCCTTGCAAATCTGGTACACGAGAGTTATAGCAACTGCCCATGATATGCATGGCATTTCGTCTGGAACCATCAGACTGACAAGCCCCTCTATAAATTCATCATGGTGTGAACTACCTATTCGTTCCAACACCCAGGATTGCCCCAGTTTTTGAAAGGCAAAATCCCACATCCAAGTAAACCCCACAGCCTGGGCAAACAGGGACAAGTGATCACCCAGTGTCTGTTCCTCAACGTTTCAACTGAGCAACTGTTTACCTTAGGAAACCAATGGGCACACAGCCCTCCATCTCTAGGCCAAGGCCACAAGGCTAGGTAAGTGAGCAGAGAGCCAGGTGTAACACGATGGGGAAGGGGACAGACAGACTGGACAGCAAATGACTCAAGCTGCTTAAGGCATTAGAATTAACAAACCTGACTGAGGTTCCTAATGCTCTCATCCCAAGATCTCATTTATCTTTCTCGTCACTTTTCTCTCATATCTACATTATGAACTTTTATTCTAAAATGGATTCGCTTTTGTAACTTATTTATCAGAGTAGTTCTTTTGTTCAAGACAACTTATAAAGTGAGAAAGTAAAGCCTAAGGTGTACTAACTGCAACACAGAGGTGCTAAAGTGACTTGCTGTCCTAAATTAGGGAAGGCTCGGCTCAGTCCCAGTGATGAGCAATGATGGACGTAAGCTTCTGTTCCTAGAGAAACAAGTGAGGAGCTAAGCACATCCTCCAAAAGGGATTTGATATGGCCGACCAGGATGACAGACTAACCTCAGGAGACCGTCAGAAACAATGAAAACAATTAAAAGCAGAGGCTATCAGAACACTTACCACCAGATCGGAAGTCTTCGCTCAGTTCATTACTGAGTGACACATTGAAATCTTGTTCTTTATCAAAAGGTGTATAATAGGCGAGATCAGTGACCCATCTGCCCTCCTCATCCTGATAGACCACACTCTGTGGTGGGTCCGCTTCTAGAAAAGAGAACCAAACACATCCAATGACACACAACAAACAAAATGATATGATATTTTTAAATGATTTCATTTAGCTGACTTATCTTAGTTATCAATGGTATTGAAATCTGCCCCAAATTAGGAAACCCATTTCTCCAAAAGGAAAGCCTCTCTCTGATGGCGAAATTACCAGCCTTAGTCCCAGTAAACTCCATCACAGAGGATGAGGGAGGAAGGAGAAGACGACAAACACTGACAAAGGCACTTTTCCACCAGATCTGTGAATAAGTACACCATTTTTAAATCCACAGAACATGTATATACTTTAATATGAAAGATTACACAAGTTTTACTTGGAAATACAGTATATTCAAAATGCGTATAAGTATTTTATATATTTCTTATTTTTATTTAAAAATAAAAAAGAAACAAAGGCCCACTCACGGTCCTTGGTCTTTCCAACCAACTCGTAACATTCACAGGTTTGCCTTTCACTGGTGGGTGACCACGGAGCATCAGTGGAATTAAATCCATTGTCACTAACAGGCTTCAAAGATGCTATATCCACATTTGTTTGAATGGACACTTGAGGCGTCTCAGTGTCTAAAAATCTATCCACAGGCAAAACAGTTTCTGAGTCTGACGCCAAATGCTTATTTTGATGAGGAGACCCTTCCTCCAGCTTTAGAGAATCCATCAAATCAAAATCATCTTTACTGGCATTTGTGTCATGAAAGTCAACGGGGTTAAGTTTTGCATTAGGAGTCCTAAGAGTCTTCACCAGAACTTCTGATCTTCTGCTTTCCTTTAAAAAGTAAATAATAGACCAGAAATAAGTTTTTTCATAACTTCTTTCAAAAACAAAAAAAAGTTACACAGATGACATGAAATATTTGTTCTAGAAAGGAACGGACTACACAGTATTCTTCTAGACTGTATGTGAACCAATCGTAAAGAATTTACCAAAACCAATGGCAAATATACACCAACAGACTTGGATACCAAAAGTACAGCCAAGGTGCTCACTATAGTTCAGGATTTTAGAAGTATAACTATTGTAACTACCTTCCTACCCTATCTAAAAGGATAGGAAGCCCATCAGTGTGGCTAGACTCAAAGAAGTCATATGATTAACAGACTTTGAAAACACAAATGAATCACATCTAATAAGAGTAAAACAGCAAATACTACAAATGCCCATCGGGAGTCCAAGAACAACTGCATCTGACACGGTGGATTAAGCCATGGCCTCGAAAACACACTCTCCATCAGTCCTTCCCAAATGGCGCTCCACACTCTTTCCTAGAATAACAGCTGCTGAAAGAGAATTGTGTGCCCACAACACTTCTCGGATATTCAGCCACTGCTAACTAGCAAGTGCCAGCAAAGCCTTTAATAGGCTTCTCCGCTATGAGATGTATAACAATAAAAACAGCTTCACAGATAAGGCTTTCAGAGTCAGGATACTACACAGAGATAGTTCTATATAAAAGATAAGATACTGACTTTGAAATAAGTAATTTAAATTCTAGTGAAATCACTTATTAACTTGGTGATTTTCCAACAATTTATATAAAAAATAAACAATCTCCACTTTATCTCAAAATAAACTCCAAATGATTTAAAGATTTAGATGTAAAAGCACTAGGAGAAAATACAGATGGACAGTTTTATATTCTTCAGTGACTAATAACTTCTTAGTGGAACACTTTTGTGGGTTAAACTCTCTCTCTTTGAAAAGATGTGTCCAAGTCTTATCCCCAGGTAGTACCTGCAAACTGTGGCCTTGTTCAGAAACAGGGTCTTTGCAGATACAACTAAGCTGAAGATCTTGAGATGAGAACATCCTGAATTTGGAGTGGGCCTTAAACCCCACAAGCAGTGTCCTTACAAGAGAAAGGCAGAGGAGACCTCAGAGGAATCAGAAAGACAGGGACAGGACATGTGAAGATGGAGCAGACACTGGAGCGATGTGGCCATGAACTAAGGACAGCAGGCCCCTAGAGGCTGTGAGAGGCAGGAAGGAGACTCTGGGGGGCACTTGGCCCTGTCAACATTTTAGAACTGTGAGAAAGTAAATTTCTGTTGTTTGAAGTTACAAAACTTTGGTAATCTGTTCTGGTAGCCCTAGGAAACTATCATAAACACCTGAAAAACTACCAGAAGCCTGAAATACACAAGGACCAGCAAAGGGAGACCCAGTGAGGTCACAGGAGAAGTTGCCGTCTCCAAGGAGAGAAGCCACAGGAGCCCACCCTGCTCACACCTGGATCCAGACTCCCCACCTCCAGAACTGTGAGGAGATATGCATCTGTTGTTCAAGTCAAAAAAAAAAAAAGTGCACAATGATCAAAGTATCTCAACATAGGAAGTTTATAAAAACAAGTTAAAATATGAATATTCCAATGGGGGGTGGGGAGACAAAGGAGACAAAGAACTGACATTTAAAACTATTTTTCATATAGAATACTAGCAAAGACAAAAAAGAATCAGAACGCAGGAAACCAGCTCTCTCCTTCACAAAGAACCTGAAAACAATGCTGAAGAAAGAATGCTCTTCAGGCTAACAGGGCAAAGCTACCACCTATGGGACTGTGACTGACGGTGGCATGCAGAGGAGGACAGGACGGCACAGGGAGGAAACCTGGAGCAAAGCCACTGGTTGGCAACCCATTCCAGGTCAGGGCTTCTAACGGAGCAGAGCAGCCCCTCACTGCAACTGAAAGGCACAAGTTAAAAAAAAACAAAGGCAGGGCATCATTACAGCTGCTCTGACAGCTTGTACACCTAAACACAAAAACAGAGGTCTCTGTCTATACTTGGACACTGTAACCCAGCAAAACTTGAGTAAGGAAATGTGAGGTGGGAAAAAAATAAAAGCAATCCAAAGGTCTCTCAGGAGACAGGGTTTCAGGAGGAGGCAAAGAAAGCACATGAAATCCCACAGACCACCTCCTGATAACAAAGGAGAAGGAGCAGGAATCTAACACATTCATCAAAATGGTCAAAGAGCACCACCAACAGGAGACAAGTGGAATGACAAGCCTTTCGGGAGGATGTGATCTGAGTGCACAGCACTGCCCTCTGTTTCAACTGTTCACACAGTGGGTATGTTTAATCAGGAAGGGAAAGCAGTCACATTTATCTAGCATATGGATCATTTTACAAAACAATAGGCCTAAACTTTACAAAAAGTTTAATGACATGAAAAACATCCATGTCACAGCAACCAAATACAAGTGTGACCCCCAATCAAAGCCTGGATCCAAAACCAAAGAAATAAAAGGACATCTGTACACAGTGGATAAATGTGAACATGGATTGTATATTCATTTAAATCACAACATCAAAGTTACACTAGCAAATAAAAATTGTGATTATGTAGGAAAATGTCCTCATTCACAGGAAGTAAACACTGAAGTGTTAGAGTAAAATATCTGCAACTTTCTTTCAAATGACTCAGTAAAAAAACTACTTTTTGGAAGGACAAAGAAAACACAAAAATGGCAAAAATGTTCACAATTGGTTGACCTGGACAGTATACAGATGTTCAATGCATCACTCTTTTAATTTTTCTACAGGTGAGGGAAAGGTAAGAAGCAGCAGGAAAGAACAGAAAGGGTATTTCTCATCAGTTTGTATCTGGGAAAATAAAGCCCAAGGAAAACCAACAGAAGTTTTATGTTAATAATTTTCTAATGAGTCCAGTAATAATTTTCTAATGTCCAATTTCTAAAAAACCATTAAGATTGGAAAATACCTGACTAGGATCACTTGTAGGTAACTTAAAATAATTTTCTGGAGGTTCCTGTCCTTCTAGGTCTTCATACATCATTCCTGGAATCGCCAGTTGCTCAAAATAAGCCTCCAAATGATCATCATAAAACTCTTCATCATCAATATCATCATCTATCAGTAAAATGGAGGAAAAGTAATCAATAAGGTTAATAAATCATTTGCATCAACAGTCCATATGATTCTGTCTAAACATTTGACATGAAAAAACCCATAGTTTTCATCTATAAATCACTAAAAGCATTCTAATATTTAACCAAACTACTTAACCTTCACTGAGAAGACAACACAGAAGCAGCCACCACCAAAACACTGAAGTTAGGATAGGGCAAGTGTGGCCATGGGAAAAGCGCCGTTTATTCAGAAAGCAGTGTGGCGAATGAGCACCTATCAACAAAGGACAGATGAGCCTGCCACAGGAGAAATAAAACTAAATCCCAGTGAATTAATGGTTAATGCTAATATGAAACCTCAAACAGTATCTGATCTTAAAAGTGAACCACAAAAAAAAAGATGTAACAAAGCTGAGTACTGATATGATAAAAAATTTATCTTCCACTAAACCCAGAAAATTACAGACAGACAAAGCAACAGTGGTGATGCTTCTTAATGTTCTACACACAGCCTGGCAAGGGCAGGATAAAACTAGAACTGTCAACCACCTTTATCAGTATTGTGAGCCTTTTCAAGAGGGTAATTTTCCTACAGCCTCTGAGAATCTAGCATACTAAAATAAGAACTATATAAATTCAGGTCAACAATTCCTCATCCACAACTTCATAATCTAAAAATATTTTTAAAATTTTAGTAGCAAAACCCATTTTGATTTTACAGTTTCAATTTATCCCACTTAGCTCACCAGCCTGGCCTCCAAAGCCATAGATAATTTGGTCTCTGCCTACTTTCTGGGCTTATTCCCAAGTTCATCTTCCCATAGGTGCTATAAACCTGCCACACAAAAGCACTGGCTACTCTCCAAATGTTGTCTCTATGCCCCCACCTTAGGGTCTCTGCTAAAGCCGTTCCTTCTTAAATGTACATTTATTCCAGTGTCTGTGTTAAGGCCTATCAGAGGTCTCCTTTCTCAAAATGGAAAAATGACTTCTTTCATTGAAGCCTCACAGACACATTCCTCAGTCAGAATTAACTTGTCACCCTCCTATGACCCCCACACAGTTTGTAACATTGAAACACACTTCACACAGAGGGGAGCCATGAATCTCTTTGCCCACTTGGCAGGACTTTCAGAGCGCAGGGGCAAAATATTTCATTGAACCCCAATGTCTTAGCATGGTGCTTTATCTGTTTATATGGTAATGATACTCAACAGAGAGATGAGAGCAAGCCTATCAGGAGCACTATAAAGAAAAAAAATTTTAACTCCCACTGCTTAACAGAAGTGGCCATTTGAGTGCTGGTGGATAAGCGGTAAAGAAGGCAGAGAAACAGAAAGCTGCACAATCACTATGGCAACGAGGCAGCAGAAACAAATGGAGCAACAAGCTCAGGATGAGGAAAAGACGAGCCAAGTTTCGTGACACTACCAGAAGAATCTTCCAAGCTGGCAAGTGATATCAGTTTCTCGTTTTCTACGAAACTAGTAAGGCTTAAGTCATTGTTTGGATTCCTCTCTTCAAAATGTTTTCCCACATCAGGAACACCAATCTGTAAGAAATAAAACAAAGTGAGAAATAAAATTCAATCATTTTACAAAAATAATGTTAAAAAAATTCTTACAAAAGTAAAATAAACACTGCAGTACTTTGTTCACATTTATAAACATGAGACTGCTGGACACAAACTGTTTATCTGCTCAGCATCTGTCCTCCAAGGAGTCAGTCTCTTTTCAGTTCAGGGGGCCATGCAGTGTGGTTCAGTCACACCTCTATATCTGTATACATACATGCACTGATGCCCAGAGACATGCACACAAAGAAGCAGACGTAAGGTCCAGAGGCTCACAGAATGAAGTTTTACCCCAATCCACCACCTGGTACAGTGATTTACAGAGGGGAGAGTGGACCCAAGTGAGCTCATTAAAACTGTGATTTGTTAGTTTTTTAACTCTACACTGAAAGATGACACTCTTCTTTTTGGTCATGAATGTTAAAAGTGTATATTCAGGCTGCCTACAAACAAATTCATCCTCCCTACCATTCAATAGATGATAGAGTGCCAGCTCTGTGCTGGGGACTCAGAATGCAATAAACCAAACAAAGCAGAACCCTCACCCCTTAGAGCCAGTACTCCAGAGGATACGGCACGGAGCCAGGCAGAGCAGTGGTACAGACAGCCCTGGAGACTCAGGGAGTTCAGGCCAGCCCTATTCCCCACTTCCTGGTTACTTACAGCAGTTCACAAGTAGAAGACTTCTACCTAATATTAATGGTACTCAGCATTCATACTTGTGAGACAGAACTTTCATTCTGCTAACAACAGAAATTGGTAACATATAAAAGATTACCTTATTCCCTTTATTCATCCAGGATTGTGAACAAAAATCAACAGGTGAGTCTGTTAAGAAAACAAAAACAAAAACTGACATACCAAGGTATTTTATCAACTAAATACCTAACAACTCTCAAAAATATTAATAGCAAATTAACAAACTAAACAATTTTTCCCTTTAAATAGAATAGAGCACTTTTAAATGATAGTATAGAAGCCCATCACTGGAAGTTAAATTTAAAAAGTTAAATTAAAAATGGTAGAAAAGCTTAAAAAATCATACACATACCAAAAACACCTGAATAGGAATCTGATCAAGTCTTTAAAGCTAACTTCTGCTTTACAGAGGATGTGGGAAAGACAGAATCAAGGAGAATGACACCATGAGTGAGCAAACAGTAGGACAGCTCCAGGACAGTCCTAGACACCACAGCAAATGAAGCAAAACACGATGGACCCTTCCGCGGACCCCAATTCGACCAAGTCAACCGAGATAATCAGTAAAATATGGACGAGGGTACCATATGCATCAATAACAGCACTGTGGTTACCCAGGAAAATGTTCATATTTTTAGAGGCAAACTAGTATACATAGGAATAAAATGATGTCCGGATTTCTTAAGTATCAGAGGAAAAGGTAATAAAAAACAGAAAAGATGAAGCAAGTGTGACAAAACTTTAAACTATCAAAAACTGTGAGAGAGGTACATGGGGAGGTTTTTTTTTAAAAAACTAATATAAAACTTTAACCCTTTTAAAGTATACAACTCAATGGTTTTTAATAATTTACAAAGTTGTATAACCGTTATCACTCTCTAACTGCACAATGTTTTCATCACATCAGAAAGAAATGCTGTGCCCACTAACAGTCACTCCTCCTTCTCCCTGTCCCCCAGGCAACCACTAATCTCTGTCTAGTGGATCTGCCTATCTGTACCAACAGATAAACTGACTTGTAGTATATGGCCTTCTGAGTCTGTTCTCTTTCACTCAGATGCTTTCGAGGGTCTTCCTACTATAGCACATACCAGTACTTCACTCAGTTTTAAGGTTGAATAATACTTTTCTGAACGGACACACTACATCTTATTTATCCATACATTAGCTGATCCATACATTAGCTGATGGTTATTTGCACTGTCTCCACTTTTTAGCTACTATGACTAGTCAAGTTATGGACACTCAGGTATATGAGTTTTTGTGTAGATACACACTGTCACTTCTCTTGGGTATATGTCTAGGACTAGACTTGCTGGGTTGTGTGGTGATGCTATGTTTCACATCTTGAGGAACCATCAAACTATCTTCCACAGCCACACCACTATACTTCCTAATGAGCAATGTGGTTTCCACAAGAAAGGAGACTTCAGCTTAATCAAAAAGGACAATGAAGAGACTGATTAAGAGATCTTCTCTTATAAAAGTATTATGACATTAATAAGTAAATGCCAAATCAAAGCATTTTTATAGTATCATAGTTTAAGATAAATACTGGTCCAAAGCCAGAGAAACAAGAAAGGAAATTAAAACTGTGTGATATCACTGATATATGGAATCAAAAAAATACAACAAACCAGTGAATATAACAAAAAAGAAGCAGATTCATAGAAATAGAGAATAAACTAGTGGTTACCAGTAAGGAGAGAGAACGGGGAGGGGCATTATAGGAGCAGGGGATTAAGAGGAACAAATTAGTAGGTCTAAAATCAGCTACAAAAACATACTGTACAACATGGGGAATATAGCCAAAATTTTATAATAATTATAAATGAAGTATAAGCTTTAAAAATCATGGATCACTATATTGTACACCTATAACTTATGTAACTGTATACCAACTACATTTCAATTTAAAAAGATATTTTTATAAAGGAAATTAAAATACACACATTAAGAAATAATTTCTCCCAGTGGCATACCTTGCTCTTGCCCCAGTGGGGAGGCTCTGTCGGAAGGACCCTGGCTCAGGAAGGGCTCTGCAGCTCTGGCCTGCTCCCGTTCTGCTCCTGCTCCATTGCTGGGAAAAGCAGACTCTCTGAGGACAGCATCTGACAAACACTGACTTTCTGTCTGGTTCTTTTTCTTAGTGACAGAACTTTTAAATTAGGGAACAGAATAATAATGAAATGTTAGTTACCTTGTGTATATCTATAAAATACCCATTAATCAGTTATTTCGCAAAAAGTAGACACAGTGGAAAAAAAAAATTTCTGGACCCACCCATGCCCAAGGGACTACACCATCATTTTGGTCTAGCAATGTACATCTACCAAAACCAAATACACTGTTACTCTGCCTCTCAAGTGATAAAATGAGGTGTTTTTTTTTTTTTCCTTCTTTCCCAGATCTGTGAATCTATCACATCTAGAGGAACGCTCAGCTTTTTAAAAAACAAGACAGACTTAAAGGATATTGGGTTATTTGCCAAATAGCTACTTCTGTGAATTACAAATGCTTTTAAGTCATACTTCTGTCCTTGCCACTGTTCTTATCCCTGTCTTCCTTCTGCCTCTGTTGTTTCATATACGGATGAAAAGCTTCTTCCTTAAAGGCAATTTTTCACCCAAACTACTACAAAAGTTCCTGGTTCTCTCACCAATCCCCACAGCCATTTCACCAGCAAAAAGAAGGGGAGGAATGGAACTTCAGGAAAAAGTTGCTACTGTAACAAATTCATCATGTGACAAATGGATACGCAGGGCCAGGCTTATATCAGGCCATGATAAAAGAAAATAAAATAGTTTTTTCATCAATTCCAAGTTCTAACCCTCTGTCCTAGTTTCTCTACCTTTTTATTACAGCTGCAGTAGATAGTTGAATCAAAAAACAAACAACCTGATTAAAAAATGGGCAGAAGACCTTAATAGACATTTTCCCAAAGACATACAGATGGCCAACAGGTACATGAAAGATGCTCAACACTGATCATCACCAGGGAAATGCAACTCAAAACCACAAAGTGGTATGGCCCTTACACCTGTCAGAATGGCTAGCCTCAAAAAAGACAACAAACAGCAAGTGAAGAGAATGTGGAGAAAAGGGAACCCTCCTACACTGCTGTGGGACTGTAAACTGGTACAGCCACTGTAGAGAACAGCACGAAGGCTCCTCAAAGAGATGACCAGTCCAAGTTCGATGCATGAAGCCGGGCACCCAAAGCCAGTGCTCCTGGACAACCCAGGGAGGGGAGGTAGGTGGGAGGGTATTTAGGATGGGTGGGGAACACATGTATACCTGTGGCTGATTCATGTTGATGTATGGCAGAAACCATTACGATATTGTAAACTAATTATCCTTCAATTTAATCGATTTTTAAAAATTGAAAATAGAATTACTATATGATCCAGAAATTCCACTCTTGGGTATTTATGCAAAGAAAATAAAAACACTAGCTGGAAAAGATACATGCACCCCTATGTTCACTACAGCACTATTTACAACAGCCAAGATATGGAAGCAACCTAAGTGCCCATCGACAGATAAATGGACAAAGAAAATGTAGTTGTGTATAGAACTTGGCCATAAAAATGAAATCTTTTGATTCAAAGCAAATCTAGAATGAATATACAGAGTTAACAATTTTTATAAAGTATTTTATGCATGTGTCCTAAGTCATTTCAGTCGTGCCCAACTCTCTGCAACCCTATAGACTGTAACCCACCAGGCTCCTTCCTCTGTCCATGGGGATTCTCCAGGCAAGAATACCAAGTGGGTTGCCACGCCCTCCTCCAAAGGATCTTCCCGACCCAGGTATCAAATCCATGTGTCCTGTGGCTCCTGCACTGCAGGTGGATTCTTTGCCACTGAGCCACTGGGAAAGCCCCATGTACATGTATATGTGCATAGAAAATCATCCAGATTAAATAAAAAGATGCTAAGCTGCTAACTCACTTCAGTCGTGTCCGACTCTGTTCAACCCCATAGACGGCAGCCCACCAGGCTCCCCCATCCCTGGGATTCTCCAGGCAAGAACACTGGAGTGGGTTGCCATTTCCTTCTCCAATGCATGAAAGTGAAAAGTGAAAGTGAAGTCACTGAGTCATGTCCAACCCTCAGCGACCCCATGGACTGCACCTCACCAGGTTCCTCCATCCATGGGATTTTCCAGGCAAGAGTACTGGAGTGGGGTGCCATTGCCTTCTCCGAAATAAAAAGATAATCAACATCTATTTTCTAATTAGTAGGTTGACAGGTCTTTGCTGTCTTCCTTACAACTGCCTGTATTTTATGATTTTTCCCCAACGAGCATATATTACTCTTAGAAAAAAATTTTGAAAGACTAAAAATGTTATTAATATCATATAAAGAAAACGGCTAAAGATTCTTAGAACTGATTAGAGACACAATCAATGTTCATCTTCCATCAGACTGAGTAAGACTCACTCTTAACACAGTGAAGGCAAGATGAAGTAAGAACTCACTCATCATCCGAGAAGACAAGCCGTAACCTCTCTCTCGGCTCATCTTCACTCTGGCTACTGGGCGATGTCTCCGATGGAACTGAAAACTTCCCTTCCACTAAGTAAGACGTCTGGACATCAGAATATCTACACACAAAAATTTTGTTACAATTGTTAATAATTATACATATTTAAAATTCACATGACATAGGGCTGTGTGACTATAAAATCAATCGCCAGGGGTAAAAATAGATAGGGAACACAGTGTTGAAAAACATCACCATACCTATAAAGCACTGAAAACCTGTGTAACAGCAGAACATATATTTTCAACAAGAAACTTGTGGCAATCGTAAAGCTAAAAGTTTTTAGAGAGTTAATTAATCCAACCCCTACATTCCAAAGGTAAAGATGATGCTCCATACAGAATGTTTAAGTTGGGAAGAGGATGGGAAAGAGGTTAGAGTTCTTTTTTTTTAATTAAAGATTTCTCTGTAGCATGCAAAAGCCTTTAAAAAAAAAAAGTGTGTATTTTAGTTGTACTGGGTCTTTGCAGCTACAGGGGCGTTTCTCTAGTTGCAGCGAGCAGGAGCTCCTCTGTAGTTGTGGTGCACCGGCTTCTCACTGAGGTGGCTTCTCTTGTGGAGCACAGGCTCTAGGGCATGCAGGCTTCAGCAACTGCAGTGTGTGGGCTCAGCAGCTGCAGCCCTCAGGCTCTAGAGCACAGGCTCTAGAGTTGTGATACACAGGCTTAGCTGCTCCATGGCATGTCAGATCTTCCTAGATCAGGGATTGAACCTGTGTCTCCTGCATTGGCAGGCAGATTCTTTATCACTGAGCCACCAGGAAAACCCAGAAGTTAGATTTTTAAGCACAGGCAAACTCCACACATTACACAAAATGGGTGAACTATACACATCACATTTGGGGATGCAGCTCAAATCACCAACTGCCAGGGGGCTGAACTAATACAAAGCCAAAACACCATGAACAGAAAAACCACTGGTAGGTCAAACGGTCACTGGTGCTCAATCCCAAACCTACCCACCCACCACTGATAAGGTGAAGGAATAGGAAAGAGTGTTTTATCTACTATGTTGACTTTATATAAATGGTCATCTCCCTCAGTTAAAGCAAAAGGTCAAGCTTGGCTGAGAAATTTCACAGAAGTATCAATATATCACAGGCTTTAAGGACCTGTAAAAAAAATCATCTGTTAAAACAATTCGTACCTGTTTTCAGAGCTGGATCTATTTCTAGCAAGTGTGGAAACAGCAACAGGCAGGCCAAGATTTGAAGAAAGAGTGACATTTTCCAAAATCCCACTATTACCAAGTAATGAATTGGTTAAAAAGCTTGGAAATGACTCCTCGGCTATACCTCGAAAATCTTCCATCTCACTGCAACAGTAAAAGTATTCTTATATATCAAATATTACTACAAAAATTTTTCAAATCATTAAGAACAGAAGTCTCATAAATCTTAGAAAACTGATAAAATTCTTTTTTTGGAACAGCACTAAGGGGATACTATAGCTGAGAATATAAACCTCAAACTATCTTCTTACAATTAACAAAACAATGAGGTATAACAGCTTAATTACTCTTGAATTTTGAATTTACTAATAAAGAATCACAGAAGACAATGACATCAATGGCACATACAAATGATTTCAGGACATTACTTAAAAGTATACCAGTTGAATACACATCCTAACACGGAGTAGAAAAAATAGAACCAGCAAAATCTAGCCCCTGATTTCAGAGATTAAGGATGAGTAAACGGTTTAAAAAGTGTGTCTATCCAAAGAAAAAGGTTCAAGTTTATAAAGCATATCTGGCACATGGACAAGACAGAAATGGTAAAAGTGGCACACAAAGGCTAGGTCTGGGAACCCTGGCACACACTGTACTGATGGAGAACCTCCACTGCACGCTGGCCACGGGCTCCATAGATCTCGAGCTCAGTACTCAGGAGATGTCACTTAATTTAAAAAATATTTCAGAGTGCTTCTCATGTAAGGGTTGTGTGGAATTCAGTGAAGAAAATAATTAAATCAGGAAAAACAAAATGAGAGGATACTGGCCTTATACTTTGAGGAATGCGAAGGACTTTCATAGGCAAAGTATGAAATAAGGGAGCTTTTAAAGAAGACAAACATAAGCAGTGGTGGGAGAGATTTAAGGTTTATTGTATACCCACTACCTTAACTCACTCATCCTCAATTTACTAAAAAAACAAACTCAGAGACTAAACTAGCTAAATTTGTCCAAGGTTGTGCAATTAGTAAGATTCATGCCCAGGACTAATTCCAAACTGTTCTAAACACTAAGTGTATGGTGACCATAGGAGATGCTCCACTGTATTCAGGCAACAGGTAAGCAAAACCATGGAGCAGGTCCCATAAGCCTTAAATGGTGTATTAGGAAGTCTGGCCCAATCCCATCAGCTGAAAGGAGAGGAAGAAAGAGGGCTTACAGCCTGGAAAGATATTCTAAGCACTGCCACTACCAGTAAGATGGACAACAATGCAGGACTGTGCTAGGTTCAGTGACAAATCACTCATCTGTGAGTTTAGGTGTTACAGACTAATCCAATTACTCAACAAAGTAGGAAAAGCCTTACGATCAGTAGAAACCTACTAAACTTACCTGAGCATAGATGACGTTATCCACACTCCTGGCAGAAGCCCACCTCTCCCACTCCAACACCAGTCCCTCCTCCTCAACCCTGTCCCATCTCTTGGTGCAGTGGCCTCACCCAAAGCAGCCTTCCTCAACTTCAGCACAGCTATCCCCTGGAGCTACCACCGCCTCTGTCCATGCTCCCTCTGCCTCTCAGACCTCCAGCGGAAGTCACTGTTGTTCACCCGGCTCCAGTCCTCACTAGAGCCCACTCCTAGTTGGCTTTCATCCCAGGGCCTCACCAAACACTTGTCAACATCACCACTGACCTCTCTGTTGCCTACCCCATAATCCCACGGTCAAGTTTCAGTCCTCGTCTTGGACCTGACATAATGAAATTCATGCTCCTTCCTCACAGAAATACTTTCTCACCTGGCTTCCAAAGCACCTCTGTCTGACCCCCACATTCACCAGGGGCTGCTTCTCCTCCTCGCTGGGGCCCTCCTCCTCTCCTGGACCTGCACACAGCAAGGCTCCAGGGCTGGCTCAAGGTTCCCCCATCTATCCAGCCTCATTAGATGACTGCCCTCACTTTGGAAGTTTTATATCCCAGCCTGGGCCCCTCCCGAGCCTCAGATATTCAACTACCTACCTGACATTTTCACATGGATATCCAACAGGCACCTGACACCTCAACCTTGACTCCACTTCATGGCAACCCCCTCAAGAAAAACCACTCTTCAATCTTCCCCACAGAGAAAACGACAACTCCGTTCTTCCATTGCTCAGACCAAATTCAGGGCCCATGTCCCCACCAGCCAGTACAGTCAAGCACAGCATGCCTGTTTCCTGGCACTGCTTACTCTTCTCTTTACAGTTCACCCGCTTAACTACCCTCTCCCACACCAGAATGTGAGCGCCATGAGGGCAGAGACTGGGCCTGTGTCACAGTGAATTCCTATCTAAAGCAGTGCCCTACAAAGTAGACCCTCAATAAATCTGCTGAAGAAAAGAAGGTTTTCAAACTGAGTTAATACAAGCAAATTCATCACCACCTATCTCGTAAACACCCACCACATCTCAGATCACGCCCCAGTGTTTTCCTCTCTTTGACAAGTAATTCCTCTTCTTGATTCCTATAAAGACATTCAAACTCTCCCACATTAGGATGCAGGAAGTGGAAAACCTGTCCCATCCTTCCTCTGCACTTTACCCACCCCCTCCTCCCGCCACAGCCAAGCATCTCATCTGACAGCCTCCCCTTTCGTGTTAGGGACACCCAGGACCCTGACCTCAGCTACATAATGCACTGCACACGTTATACAGACGAATCTCAAACTCAAATGCCTTCAACAACACACATTGTCAGACAAGAGGCCTCTAAGAACTGAGATCAACTAGAAACTAGACTCCACTTGAACCAATTTAAATGCAATGAAAACACCACAGCCAATCAAAACACACTTGTGAACCTTATTTTTGAGAAAAACACAGGGCTTGTCTAAAACAAACCCAGAATCACTCTCCATCTTTCTGACTCTGCTACGACCACTCTACCCAACAGAAAGGCCTCCTGACCAGTCTCAACACCTCAGTTCTCACCACCCTACAATTAATCCTCTGCACGGCAGTCAAAGGGACCATCAAACATAAGCCAGGTACCCTACCCTTCCTGAAAACTTCAATGAGCCACCTCATCTTCCACGTCCCAGCCTCCTGCACCTGTTCCTGTAACACCCAAGCACATCCCCGCCCTGGGGCCTAGAATATTCCTCGAGATGTCTGCACAGCTAGCTCCTTCCCAACATTCACCTCAATTCAAATGTCACTTTCGAAAAGAGGCGATCCCTTATCATTAAGTGAAACCTAGCCCCATAGTCCATCACAGTCATTTTACTTTCTGCTAGACTGATGACTGCCTTTTTGTATTTGTCTGTCTTCTTCCACTAAAAAGATTTCTCCTAAGAGCAGAAGACTTGCCTATCCATCCATCATCACACTTTAAAATCCTGACCAAGTCATCCAGGTAGGCTCCTCAAATCTAGTCTTGCAGCTACCAAGTTACACATTTACAAACATATTTAACACATCAAAATATACAGTAACTCTTTTAAGAGTGATCTCAGCTTAGAAGGAAACAAATCCAAGAAAATTAAGATATTAAGCAAAGTTCATGCAGGCAACAATCACTATCAAACAGAAACCGAGAAAGACAACTTTGTTTGGCTGCATGAAGCAAAGCAACAGTAAATACAAATAAGGTGGTTGCCCTCAGGAAGCTGACAATCCACTCCAACATGATACAGTGTTAAGTGTAGAAGAGCTTTGCTTCGGGTCCAAGAGTAACACCATCCAGGGGAAGATTCCTCCAGATGTAATCTAATGCCCAGTCTCTATTTTCCAGAACAGGATTACACTTATTCTAAGCCATCCTAAAGCTTTCCTAGAAGAGATCTCCTAATTTCCATCTGTACTGCATTACCAAGCCCCCTGCCTCACCTTAAACCAAATCAGTAGAATGTTGTCTTTCCTTTCACTACATTTGAACTAACCAGCCACCTTTGAGATTTCTCTGGATATTTCCCTAAAGAAATAACTTCAAAACTTCTTGCTCGAGTTTACTAATACTTAATTGCTTTCAAGACTAGATACATAAAATATCATGGGCTGCAGCTGTGGACCAGAAATATACGAGCAAAAAAATATCACCTGTAGGGGAAAAAGCAAAGTCAAACTTCCCCAAAGTTCTAAGATACTCTCTATCATTGGGTAGGCAATTTAGCATAGCAGTTTTCAAAGCTTACCGTAAAGTCTGCCCTAAAAACTGAAGCCCGGAGAAAAAGTTGATCTTGGAGCAGGAAAAGCTCCAGTCGAGTGACCTCAAAATGGTAACAGCGAGTGAAAACACAGTCATGAAAACAGCTGTCCTCCAGGCGACTGCCTCGAAAGGGACCTCATGCTTCGGGGAACAAAGTCTGCCGTCGGGAGAAAACAAAAGTAGAGCTACCTCAAACACTGTCTTCTTCCCCGTTTTTCCGTGAAACGACTCGCACGAAGCCGGGAGCCACTGGGACACGCCGCACCCGCGGGACAGCAGCGCGTCACCCGCGCCGGGCCCGGCCGGTGAGCTGGGGCCATCGTATGGGGAGAGGGGGGCGGGACCAGGCCCCGAACAAGATAACCTCGTTCCGGAGACCCCGCTCTTACGGCAGTCCGAAACGCCCTCCCCGACCCAACTACCCCTCACCGAGCGCGCGACGCCAGCCGCTGCAGCCCAGCCGGCTGAAGGTCCGCTGAGGAAGGGGTCAGGGGTCCGTGGTGGGGTGGCGGGCGGTTCCGATAGCGCGCATGCGCGCGTCCCCTCACGGTTGCCGGCCGTACCGCGCGCCCCTCCGATTTACGTCGGTTCGCGGCACGGGCCGAGGGGCGGGGACTCCAAACAGGCTTTGGATTGGGTGGCGCGAAGACGCGAGCCCGCTGATTCGGCGAGGACGAGCGTCCGGATTTGAAGCGGGAAGCCGCACCCGGCCCAGAGGCGCGGCGCCTGCCTTACCTGTAGCCAGAGCACCGGCACTGTGCGAGAAAACCTACTTCGGGTGGATAGGGCAGGTGACACACCCCGAGTTCTGTCGGAAGTGTTGGCATTGCCCCTACGGGAGCAGACACTGACGTGTGTGGTCACCTGCCGCACGTTTACACCCAGAGCGCTCCAGTTAGAAGTCTTATCGTGGGCGCGCGCTACACTGAGTCGCCTGTGTGGGGCAGTAAGACTGGTCCCGGGTGGAGAGACAAGATGAGACGGTCGGTCCCTAATTAACCTTCCTCCGTCTCCGTTCTCCTTCACGAATCCCATCACCAAAGCCTGCTCAGCATAAGGCCCCAATATTTTACAGAAACCACTCCTTTCACTTTCCTTTATCCCAGAATTTATTGCATACAGTTCCTCTAACAAATTTAACTCCTTAACTTCATCCATTCAACGGTTGTTGAATGCTGACAGGCACGGCACACTTGGGACTTTAACAAGCTCTACTCCTCTAATTTTAGCCTGGTGGGAAAAAGACATTCGCTTACAACGTGACCTTCTACCTCCTCTAAAGCACTGCTCAGTGATCCTCTATGGATGCCCTTTTCACTTTTTTGTCTCTCCCTTTGGAAATGCTCTCTGTGCAGAGAAGACCCACCCTTCCTTGATTCTGTTTGTCACACAGACCACTGTCTCTCCTACACTTGCCTCTTTGCACACCTTATTTGTCACTCATCCCATGTTTTCTGGCTTGGCCCTGAACACTACTTGCACACTTTAATCAGGACTGGCCTGTCAAATTCAGTGACTTCTCCACAGTTCTCTTGCCATCTCTCCTTGAAACCTTCTATCCTTGGCATTCAACTACCCCTAATTCTACCTGTGTCCACAATGAACAAAGTTTAAGGAGAAAAACCTCAAGTTTCTCAATCTTGGAAAAATAAACCAAAGACTTAGCTCTAAGAGCTGAAAAGATGCTACCTGAGAGTAAAAAGCAACCCTTTGTCTACACCACACACTAGCAGTGAACTGCTGGACTGTGTCCATGTGACAGACTGTCACCCACCCTGAATCCCTCAGACCCAACTCGCTGTCCTTCCATTATAAAGATCAAGTGACCACAGCTCTCTCCCAGGCCACCGAGCAACCTGACCATAACAAAGAGCTATGTTCAGGCAAAGAGACTAGACAGATGCCAAACTGCCTAAATCTCAGTGGTCTCACACTTCCTAGCTGTGCAGCCTGCAGGTGGCCTCATCTGTAAAATGGGGATCAGTGCACTTGCCTCAGAGGACTGCTGTGAGGATCAAGTCACTGAACTTGCATCCAGAAGAGCACAGGCAGGTGGAAAGCACTCAGGCAACATTAGCTGTTATCTGACCAGCTGAAAGGGAAGAGTAGACCCCCCCAGTGAATTTCAAAGCTGTAATTCCAGGTAGAGCTTGAAGCAGCCCCACAGCAGGGATTCAGTTGGGAAAGGTGGACGTCTCACACACCCTTTACCGACTGCTCTGAGTGCTAACACCTCAACACCAAGATCCACCACCTTCTACAGTGTGAACACAAGGTATGTGTGCAGATTCATCTCCCACTAGCTCCCCAAACGGACCTTATTCTTTCAGTTGATTAACACTTAATCCTCTTGCCTCTTCTATTTGGGCCATCACCCTGGACTCCGCCCTCCTCCACTTTAAGTATTCCAACCTGTCAAAATTCTACATCCGTTCCGAATCCTGCTGACTCGTAAAAATCCCCTTCTTTAATGCCTACTGTACCATTCAACCTTTACTGTGAAGCTAAATCTTTATTACTGTTCGTAAATTCTGTAAATTCCTTCTCCCACTAGAATGAATGTGTATAGACTACCTCTTTTTTTACATATCCCAAAGTGTTGGCACAGTGTCTTGCACACAGAAGATGCCCAATATTCACTATATTACCACAGACTGCTTCCCTGGTGGCTCAGATGATAAAGAATCCACCTTCAATGCAGGAAACCTGGGTTCAGTCCCAGGGTCAGGAAGATCCCCTGGAGAAGGGAATGGCAACCTACTCCAGCATTCATGCCTGGAGAATAACTTGGATAGAGGAGCCTGGGAGGCCCAGTCCATGGGTCGCAAAGAGTTGGACACGACTGAGCAACTAACACTTTAACTTTTCACCCCAGCTACCTCTATAATGATTACAATCTAACTTGAATTCTTAATTCTGAGTTAGATCCAGACTTAAAGTGAGACCTCTTGCTTTGAAACTAAGTAAGTTGATTAGTCTAAAATAAGTCCTTTAACAGAAGGAAGACCTCACCTTAAATTAAAGCATAATGGACCTTATTCTTGCATGTGAAAAAGCTCTTAGGGTTTAAGAGGAGAGTGTCTATTGATAGGAAAATGTCTTAGAAAATTAGATTTTAAGTTATACATTTATAACAGCTCTACTATCAATGTGTGATTAGCTGACAGGCACATGAAATGCTGTTCAAATAAAGTAGACATCTGTTGGATCTAGATGTTAGTCTACATACTAACTTTCTACCTTCTTAATTAATGCCATGATCAGCCCTCAGTTTCTGATTGTTCGGATTTTGTTTAGCAATGTGGTATTTTAGGAGATACAAGCTTTACAAACCATCAAATAGAATCCATCTATTTTTATAAGGCAACAGATTCATATATTTAAAAATATATTTTATTAAATAATCTACTTGGAGAATAATTACAAAAGCTTTAAACAGTAATTCCAAGTAGTGAAAGGCAGTTTTCTTTAAAAGAAGAAAAAAGACCAAACAGTCTTTATTATGTTTTGCTGCTTTATACACAGGAATGATTTATTTTACAAACTAGTCAGTTGCAACATTAGCCTGAAAAATCAAAAACAGTTCTTAATATGTCTCAAAGGCAAGGTGAATTTTATGATATGCTTTCACATTAACCAGTATGACAAACCATAAGAAACTTCACACCATAACAGTTCAAAATAAAATGTACAGAACAGGCACTTTGAAGTCAACCATTTGTGTGTAAATCACAGTTAATGTTGTGTGTACACGTCTCATTATTTCATCAAAGGTTATCAACCAATGAAACAAATATTCCTTTGATGCAAAAGCACAGACACATTTAGGTTCCAAACACCATGTTCTGGTTGTAATACATGCAAGACACATCCTAAATTAGAAAAATCTTCTGAAAGAAAAACAAAAAGCCAGGAATGAAAGCATTTACAAGCACTTGAATAAGGCCTTTAAGTGTTAAATCAGTGTTTTTTAAACCCCTTCATTCTCAGGCAAGGGATTAAGAGGCCGAGAGAGAGATCGTCTGCGAGGGTGAGGATACTGGAGACTGGCAGTGTCAGCATCGCAAGAGTGCTCTACCAGAGGAGGAGGAGGAGGAGGAAGGAGCTGGGCATAACTGGACCATCTCGATCCAGCCCGTGGGGAATCCAGAGGGGGAAAGAAATACCTGAAACAATGAAGACAGGAACAAAACACCAAAACAAAACAAAAACAACAGAGAAAAAAAAAAAACAGAAGAAAAAGAGAAAAGTAGTAAATACAAAGAGAACCAAAGAGGGGAAAACACATGCTAGAAAAAAAAGCTTTAGTATATTCATGCCAAAACTAACAGAACATAACAGCAAAATCAAGACCCTTACTCAAATTAGGCTTGCTTAAGCAAGTATAAAAACTTGAAAAAAGAAATAGAATCTGTTTAACTTAAAATGTTAAAAAAAAAATCTTCAGTATGAATGTTACAAAAGACATTAATTTTATAATTTAAAACATTTTCTAATCTCTCAGAAACATACTGATGCTATCCTGAAATTTACATATCACATAAGCTTTTCTTTAAGCAACGCTTCCCCTGTAGCAACAGCAGTTTTAGTGCACACATGACTCTCGGGACCAATTCAGGGAGACGCTCACATGGTATGGCCAGCTACTGCAACATACTTTCCAAGAAATACAGTCTTTGAATACACTTAGATGTTTTTCTGTAAAAACCTTTGATTAGTACAAAATGTTGATAAATAAAAGGGCTCAAAAATATGTCCTACTGTTAGCCTACTATTTTATAACTTACCCGTAATACTTTAGCATTTTCTCAAAAAAAGATTTATAGCTCTGTCATCAGAGGATATGAACTAAATGAAGCAGCCAACAAAATTAAGAAAATCCTGGGATATGGAACCTGGAGGTTTAACATGCATGCACAATTTTAGCAAAGCTTTATCTGCTTCTTATAATATGCTTATATATCTGCTTCTTATATGTTTCCAAATTTTGACTTGAAGGAAACCTTAAGCCATGAAATCACACCATAAAAATATACAAGCACGTATTAGAAATATTTACCTCTTTAGTGAATATAAACTGAAAACTTACAACAATGTTTTCATTTTACTACCAAAATATAAATGAAGCAATACCAAATGTTGTCTGGCTACAAACTGTACAGTCAAGTTACTGTCACTACTATTTCTCTCACTCTTTCACTAATAATAGTTTAAACACATTTCAAAGAAATAACAGTTATACTGAATAGTATCATGTATAAACCAATTCTACAAAAAGTAAAGAAATTAGCACTCAAAACAATCTTTATGAAAAATACTTATTCAATCCTCAAATTGAAATTATAAAAATTCATTTTAGCCTACCGTTTTAGAAAATAAAAGACAGAAGTCTATATACATTCTCCAAATGGAATAGTGATATTTTCCGTCCTCCCAACTACTGAGGATGGTAACAATCTTTTCATTTTAAAACCCGTGAGTTTCAGAAACATTTCAAAAAATTGTTTTGGTGACAGTGTCTCAACAAAAAGCCTCTCCATTTATATTTCAAAAATTTTAATTAAGTGTCAATAAACTGGCTAGTACAAAAAAAATGATATACACTGTATTTTTAAAGGCCTTTTGGATTGCGTTTAGTAGTAAGCAGGCTGCTGGTGTATCTTGGGAGAGGTCAAACGGCGCTGGGGAAGGGGAAAAGGAGCTCGCTTTCCATTCCTGTGTGCATGCAACAAGCAGCAAAACAGCAAAGTTACTCCAGTTAGCTGGTACTCAGCTGTGCTTTCTGTTAAAGGACATAATACAAATGGAGAAGGGAAAATGCATCACAGATCTAACACACATGGTTATTGGCACAATAAGAACACACATCAAAACTTCAAAGCTCTTTACAAAAGAAAATATGCAGTACAGGCAGCAACCAAACACTAGATTTAAAAAAAAAAAAGAACACTAGTTATCCTCTGCTTCATGAAATAATCTTTATATTCTTATATCTCCTATGTACCTGAAGTTGTTTTTATACAAATACTTAAAAATCAAAAAGCAGGAATTCTGTATAAAAATATAACAATATAAAAATAGTAAATTTAAAATACAATTCTCTTAAATTGACAAAAGAACCATTACAGTATAGTTTGTTAAGGCTGTGCTTTAAATTTTCCTTAATAGTATTCAAAATTATTCACAAAGGCATGTTAAAATAATTTTACCTTACAAATTCATATTTGAAATTTGAATATGAAAACAAAGGACTCTAATAACATCAAACATGCTTTGCGAATCTAAAATATACTAAAAATTCTAAAAATCAATTCAATTTACCATTTCCTCTTATAATCTCCATGAAAGTTTTAAACACACACACACACACACACAAAAACACTTAATTCACTCTTCTACAAAGCCTTAGTTCATGTGTTTTATATACAATTTTAGTTTAACCTGACTCAAAGGCTACCCTCCCATCACTAATGACACTGACTCCTCTGGATTACAAACCCCAGCGCTGTCCCACACTTCCTCTTCATCTATCTCACTACTTCCCAGTTACACGCATCTCTGGTAGACCACTAAGTATCAGAATATCATAACCTACCTGTAAATATTATGACCAAGTAATAAACCAAATACAGAGATACTAAAGTGCTTTCTCTTCTAGTGTCACAATTATGTGCGAATTTCTTCATTCAATCTAAAAACCCACAAAATAACACACCTTCAGTATGGCTACCTGAATGATTTAAAAAGAAGATAATTGCTAGTTTTCTCATAAAACAGCCTACCTGCCAGCAGAAGATCCATTTAGTGAATTCTGAAGACTTGGGATATTTGAACCTACGGACGGATTTGAGTTTCCCTGCTGAGAACTCCCATTGACAGGGCTCCCATTACCTTTCAGAATGCCAGTACACTTCCAGTTGTCCATATAGTTAGCTAGAAGGAAAGTGGTCAACACATCAACATTATTAACAACTATGTTCCAGTGCACAAATCTACAATTAAAGAAATAAGAGAGACCTCCTACGGGCTATGCATCTCTTAGGATTAATGGCAGAGACATTTTTTTAATCAAACACATACATCTCAATTTTAACAATTATTTTTTGAAGTTTTTTAAAGAATTACTAATTCAAAAAACAAAACTTTCACCACTCCTTTCTTTACAAGATACATATTGACAGAAGTAAGCTACTACATTATCACATTAATATCAAAATAAATTGTCTTCATTACAATGAATTTCAGGTATGATGTGTGGGTAACAGAGTCACATTCTCAGTTAAGCAGGTGTAAGTCATGTGGGTATCTAATGTCCCCGTGGATGTAGGTAACAGAACCTCTGGGGTCTGAGTGGCTTATCCAGCTTGGCCTAATGGTTTGGATGCAAAGCTGGTCACTAAAGACACCGAGCCCAGGAAATCCAAGTAGGGAGCCTGCTGGGTGGAGTGGGGCTGTCCTGACTAAAGTCCAGAGGTAGACAGGGCAGCAGAGACCCTGAGGCCTGGCTGGTACTACCACAGCCAAAGCTGACCCCAGGAGACTCAGTCAAACTGCATTTTAGGAACGGCCACTTCTCAGGGGAAATGAACTAGGCTGTAATCACATCCTCAGAAAGGGATGCTGCCAACTAGAGTGGTGCACAGACCATGGCACCCCTGCCCAGTGGATAAAGATCCATGGAGAAGAGCACACCACAACACCCAGTGTCGAATGTCCACAGTGCCTTCTCTCTGCTTGGCATTTGTAAAACTTTTACAATCAGTGGCCTCAAGATTCTCTAACTTTTGGGAGCTGTAGAGAAGTGAGGAAGACCCTAAATTTCTTCTAAGGGCTAATTGGCTAAAGCAGTTGTTCAATCAAGAGGTGACTGTATCCTGAGTCTGTAGAGAACTCATACAAGTTACACCCATAGCAAATGATATCTCTGGAGGTAGTGTATATTCTGTCACAATTAGTTCTACTTTATTCCACACAGAAATGTAATTCAATTAGTCAATCACTGCTATGAACTAGGTAAAATGATAGAGATTCAAAACAATATGAGACATTAATTTAAAAGTAACCATAGACATATTTCCGAGTTTACATTTCTAAGGGAAAATTCTAAAGTAGCAACATACAGCAACAATTCTTCCACTGAACTATTACCTTTCCACAACCTCACACAGCCATCATCTCCTGAAGATGCCAGCACTGTTCCTGTTATATTCCAACTCACTCGCCAGACCTGAGAATTATGATTATCAAACTGAGCCACGATATGGATTTCAAATTTTGTTGGCCCACCAGAGGAAGTAAGTTCTTTCCTGTTAATAAAAAAAAAAAAAAAATTCCTAAGGAATTCTGAGTATGGACACACACATATACTCATACACTCTCATTGTTCTAAATAATAACAATGGTCTCACATACATGCCACCAGAAGGTCATATCCATATCCACCCCCGACCTCTGTAACAGCTTACTGAGAGTTGGGCCAAGTCACTTTCATTTGACTCCCCAGTACCTGGCATGATCCTACCGTATAAAAGATACTCAGCAACTAAAGAGGATTTTATTCCCCACAAAACGCTGAAGAATAAGAGAGATGAAAATGATTACTTTTTAAAAAGAAAAGTAGTAGGAAGAATAAGAAAAGGGAAGAAAGAAGGGAAAAAAAAAGAACTGAGGTTCAGAATTCCAAAATTAAAGCTAAATAGGTTATTCACAAGAATGTCTCAGCGCTAATCTTCCCTAAGTAGACTGCCACATTTCATTCCTTCAAACATGTATAGCGTCTAATTATATTCAGAGGATCTAATTCATTTTTAGTATGTGCCTAAATAAAACACAACTAAGAAAACATATCTCTCTCTTTACTCAATTCCCCATTCCCTAAACATTTTATAGATGAAATGTTCATCAGTCAGTTCAGTTCAGTCGCTCAGTCGTGTCCGACTCTCTGCGACCCCATGAATCACAGCACACCAGGCCTCCCTGTCCATCACCAACTCCCGGAGTTCACTCAGACTCACGTCCATCAAGTCAGTGATGCCATCCAGCCATCTCATCCTCTGTTGTCCCCTTCTTCTCCTGACCCCAATCCCTCCCAGCATCAAAGTCTTTTCCAATGGGTCAACTCTTCATAAGAGGTGGCCAAAGTACTGGAGTTTCAGCTTCAGCATCATTCCTTCCAAAGAAATCCCAGGGCTGATCTCCTTCAGAATGGACTGGTTGGATGTCCTTGCAGTCCAAGGGACTCTCAAGAGTCTTCTCCAACACCACAGTTCAAAAGCATCAATTCTTCGGCACTCAGCCTTCTTCAAAATGTTCATAAGAATCTATTATTCAGATCATTCTTGCCTCTATACTTTCCTCCATAAATGAAAATAAGCAAAAAGTAAGAGAATTTTCAAATTAGTTGTTTCAAAAACTCACCTCACAGGCTTTAATGTAAAAATTCTCACATCTTTGGTTGCTATGGCGAGAATGTGGAAAGATCGTCCCAAGTTTGGAGCAAAGGCGATATCATGGACAGGGTCTGTGACAGTCAGGAGAGTTTCAGCTTTTGCATATTTCCTAATGAAAAAACAATTTACCTTAAAATTATCATAAATTAAAATTTTACAAAGCTGTATGTCTAGGTTATCTCCATTATTCCATCTTGTTCATATGTAGTAGTGTTCACCTCTGCTGTGTGTAGTATGTCCCAGCACCAATCTCTAGGAACTGAGACTGTGACCTAAGGAAAGGGGCTTTTGCAGATATAATTAAGGATCTCAGGGTGACAGAGAACAGACATTAGAGGAGAAGCCATGAGAAGACCAGGCAGAGACTGTAGTTATGCTGCTCAGCCAAGGAACTCCTAGAGCCTCCAAAAGCTGGAAGAGACAAGGAAAGAGTATGAAGGCAGCAAGCCTTGACAATACCTTGATCTCACATTTCCAGCCTCCAGAAGTATGGGAATAAACTTCTGATTTAAACCACCAGTTTGTAGTAATTGTTTCGGCAGCCCTAGGAAAGTAATATAACCTCCCAGGTTTCTTCTTTCAATTTTCTTAAGTTTAGCTTCAAACAGAGTTAACGAAAAATTAGAGTAAGATCTTGCTTTGTTAGCTATTAATATCTTTTTTAAGAAAAAGGGTATCTGAATTTCCCAAGATTTGAGTGTTAAGAAAAAAGGTGCACTAATAACAGCAAGAACTGAATTTTTTTAAGTGATGATAAAGGAAGCTATACCAGAGCTACCCTGGTGGCTAAGTCTTAAGAATCCGCATGCCAATGCAGGATACAGGGGTTCAACCTCTGATCCAGGAAAAGTCTCCCACGCCACGGAACGACTGAGGCCCATGCGTCACAACTACTCAGCCTGTGCTCCAGAGCCTGAGAGCCACAACTACTGAAGCCTGCTTACCCTACAGCTCAGGACTTTGCAAAAAGAGAAAAGCTCCTGCAGTGAGAAGTCCACCCACTGCAACTAGACAGCAGCCCTACTTGTTGCAACTAGAGAAAAGCTTGAGCAGCAACAAAGACCCAGCACAACCAAAAAAATAAATATATAAATAAAATTAAAGAAAAAAAAAATCTCTAAAAAAAGGGAAGCTGTACCAAAGTCTATTTCCACATCTCAGGAAGAGTTAAAAGACCATCTGATCCTGTTACCCTCCAATTCGGAAATCTTTTAACAGCTTCAGAATACCCTTAAGATAAAGACAGGACGCTAAGCAGGAGGTCTTGAAGACATAAGTCCTGCGGGTTTCCCACCACATGGTCTCCCTTTGACCCATTATGTTCCAACTACAGTGAGATTACACTGGCTCACTCTCTCCAACTGGAAAGTTGCACTCTCTCTGTCTGGCCAACTTCTACTCATTCTACAGTCTTCTCTTGAATGAATCTTCCAGTTTATAAAATTCATCACCATTTTGCATTTTTTTGTTTTCCCTGCATGATGGTACATACTGGGAGACCAATTTTACCTTTTCCTCTACAACAGTCTGGAGAAGGAAATGGCAACCCACTCCAGTACTCTGGCCTGGAAAATCCTATGGGCGGAGGAGCCTGGTAGCCAACAGTCCATGGGGTCGCTAAGAGTAGGACACGACTGAGTGACTTCACTTTCACTTTTCACTTTCCTGCACTGGAGAAAGAAATGGCAACCCACTCCAGGATTCTTGCCTGGAGAATCCCAGGGACAAAGGAGCCTGGTGGGCTCCCATCTATGGGGTCGCACAGATTCAGACACGACTGAACTGACTTAGCAGCAGCAGCAGCAGCTCCGTCACTCAATTTAGTTATTACCAGAAAAGAGAACTTAGCATATCATAGGAAATCAGTAAATAGGACAAATAATGCATAACTGAATTAACGAATAAAGAAATAACATTTTGAAAAATTAACTGCAATTCAGAACAGTAACTAAACCAAAGCAGTACTGACCTGGTGTTTTCATTATATTCGAAAATCTGAACCTTGGCCATTGCATTTGGACTGCTGTCATCACTTCCTACAGCAATCATGGGAGCATGAGCACGAGAGCTGGAAAGGAAGAGAAAAATGGGTTTTCTCAATTATAATATCAACACACATTTAGTTCAGACAATTAAAAACTCATCCAGCAGCTGTGCAACCCACCGGTCAGCTGGGGACTAGACCCCTGCTATGCCTAGTGCAGCACTCCCAGGAAGGGTACCCCGGAGGTCTCATCTGGGAACCAAGGATACCGGCCTTTCACCCTATTTCTACCACATTTTCTTATGGTTGAGATAGAAAGTAGTCCTTTTCCCCAAAGAAAAGGCTTCAAGCATTCAACTAATTTAAAAAAAAAAAAAAACACATAAGAAATCTTAGAATTTTTTTTCCTAAAAAATCTGGTCACTATTACATGAAAATTAACTTTATGGTGACCAAATCCATGGCAAAAAAATTTTTTTACACGCTTTGCACAAAAAGAATCCCATCCCAATGGAGGAGAAAAGTAGAAAAGACCATCCTCAGGAAGGCATGCCTATCATTCTTTAAGTCTCCACATTCATTTGTAGCCAACTACATTTTTAAAAAAGCAAAAGATAAGCAATAAAAGAATGAACTCTGAGGTGAACTCTAGGTTAATTTTTTTTTCATTTCTATGTCTAATTATCTACATATTGATTTCCCTTGCCTCCCACATTCAGATTAAGTAATACCTCTATGAAAGTGACATACAGGTACTGTTTAACCTTGATGTTTAAAGACTGTTTAGTCTTGATGTTATGATCTGCCAATCTCACAAAGCTGAAAACAAAATGTAATTAAAAAAAAAAAATTTAGGTCTTTATTACTAAAGCTTCTGATAACGAGAACAAGAAAAACACCAAGTAAACTGTAAAGTGCTATAGTGACAAAATAAAATTACAAGTTATATACTATAATTCTTGGCTATTCAAAAGGGTGTAAATTACAGTAGTTTCTATATCTCACAAGATTTCTTCTTTCAGTGTTCCACAGATTATTCTTTCACAATGTTAAATATCTGAGGAAGGACAAGTACATTTATGATAATATATTCTAAAATCACTGAAAATATAAATCATTTGTTAAATATTCTAAAAAATAAATTATAAAACATCCAGATAACATCCAGATAAACCTGAATTGAGGATTACCTCATTTGTATATTTAGAAAAAAAAAAGATCACACTTAAACCATCTTCCAAATATGGCTCATAACTAAACAGTGAGCAAAACCATCCAACCTCTGAATACGGGAGACTGATCACCTGCAACTCCTTTCTATACCTCCATGAAAAGATCAAAGAATACACTGTAAGAGTGCAAAAATCAGAATATTCCATCAGAAACCAAGAAATCTGGAGGAATTTCAGGAAGCAAAAGGACACGACAGCAAAAAAGCTAAGGGAAAAAGAGTTCAACCACTACCACTAAAGAGGAAATTCTAGAAGCTACAACCTCTAATCAATAAACAGATAAACAGCAAATCAATCAACCAACCAACCAACCGTATGTAATAAGTCATGGGGCACTCACAAACAAAAACAAGAGTGGCTCTGTATTACTGCAGCAAGGTGATGGATATATGAGGGTCTATTGTATTACTACTATATTTGAGATCTTTTCTAATAAAGAAAAAATACCCGGAAACATCCTGGTTAAACTTTAGAATTCCACTATCTTAAACGATACAAAGCAATTCCAGGAGGTTTAATGACCTAAGAGTGACAGTAAAAGTGGCTCAGTTGTGTCTGACTCTTTGCGACCCCCATGGACTATACAGTTCATGGAATTCTCCAGGCCAGAATACTGGAGTGGGTAGCCTTTCCCTTCTCCAGGGGATATTTTCAACCTAGGGCTCGAACCCAGGCAGATTCTTTACCAGCTGAGCCAGAAGGGAAGGCAAAACCAAAAACCTTTCAGAATACACTTGATAACATCAAGGTGGGGAAGAATTTCTCAAAAAAAAAAAAGCACAACAACATATAAAAAGACTTAAATGTGGCCATATTAAAATTCAGAACTTTCTGCAATCAAAAGTCATTATACTGTCAAAATGGACAAACCGCAAACTCACAGAATATACTTGAATCTCAAAGTAGTGGTAAGATAAAATCCTAAAACTTTCCAGAAAGAATAGGCTCCCTACAAAAGATCCAGTATCAGACTGACCGCACACTTCCCACGAACTAAAACTTAAAAGATTCAAGAATCTTTTAAAAATCTAAAATTTAAAAATCTCTGAAATTCTTACGTTTTGAACTTAGCCAAAATTCTAGAGCTAGCCAAACTACAATTAAGCATGGAGTAAAACTAAGACATTTTCAGGTGTTCTAGAATTTATAGTTTGCCATCAACCCCTATGGAGGAAAAAAAAAAGTTACTTTAAGAGCTGCGTGACCAAAAGAAAACAAAAAATCCAGAGACAACTCATGATATGAAAACTGTGACACCTAAATATAACCCAAAGTAAAGGAATCAATGAGAAAAGAGCACTTGTCAAAGTCAATGTCACATTATTCTGTGAACTACAGCTACGAAAACATTAATTTGTGTCTAGAATGAGTACTATCTAGTCTTACAAAGTCAGTTGCTACTTAGTATTCTGAATCTACTTATAATCAAAAGATAAAAGTACTTTTATGTGTACCAAAGGTTTACAAAACATAAAGACAAATACTATAAATCTTGTCACTATACAAGCAGTGTAACAAAACATTAGGAAATGAGAGCATAAAAGAGAGGTGAGTCAACATACAGTCTGAAAATTGATAAATCACTAAGTAGAGAAGTATTTGAATTATGACAGTTACATACAACTGCAGAACAACAAATATCTTGTCACATCTTCACAAGTAGAAAGCTTTCTTAATGTGCTAAAGTCATCTTTCAGAGTGAGTATAAATTCTGTTTAAAGGTAACATGGCAAGAACCAGAGGCATAAGGAAACCACTTAAAATATAAAATAGTGATAGTCTTAGAATCACATTCTGTGCATCAAGGAAAGGAGTAAGATAGGACTAGATGCACTAAGACACAGGAAAACACCCACGATGAGGGAACCTCCTTGCTGGTCAAGTGGTTAAGAATCTACCGTCAAAAGCAGCTGACATGGGTTTGATCCCCAGTTGGGAAACAAAGATCTCACATGCCATGTGGCAGCTAAGCCTGGGCACCACAAGTACTGAGCCCACACACCTCAACTACAGAGCCCCTGTCCTCTGGAGCCCACGTCACAACTAGAGAGAAGCTCCCGCACTGCAATGAAAGCTTTCTCGTGCTGCAACTAAGATCCAACACAATCAAAAAATATTTTAAACTAGAAAATTTTTTTAAAAGCCCACAATGTATTTGTAAGTGTAAGAAGCAAACTGCAAAAAAAGAAAATGTTAGGTCCATACACGTCTGTGTGTTTTGGGTCCACTTGAACATGATAGTATATACCTGGGTGTGTTTGTGTATATATGTGTGTGTTTACAAAGGCAGAAAATATTTACTTGTATATACATGGCAAAAGTTCAGAAAGTGCACCAGAATGTTTACAGTGGCTAGCTTCTTATATGGAGTAGAAACAGAGGGATAAGAGACATGACAGGGTGGAGAAAAGAGAATTATTATTCTATATAATATGTATTTTTTAAAACAGATAAACAAGACCACTTAAGAAAAGCATATTCAAAAAAATAAAGCATCTGATGCTAAGTGTAATGATTACTAGGCTTATATCATCTACCTTGAAGGGTTCCAAGAAATACAACTACAGCTGAGTTTGCATGAGATCTCATGCTGCAGAGACCACTGGCTGAGATTCATGACGTCTGGAGCCTCGTAGATTCTAACTATCCCATCTGCTGAACATGTTGCTAACATGAGACCCATATGCTTAGGAGCAAATTTCACATCGGTAACGGACGTTCTGCTGTCCACCAGCGTTGTCCTCTTGACCTGAAAAACAAAAAAAAATGTAAATTACACACAAAAAGAAAGGATGTCAGGGTGAAAGAGCACAGGCTCTGAATCACAGAGATCCATTGCCACTTCCTAGAAAACTGTACCACCTTGAAAAGACACTCAAAAACTGGGGAGGCCTCTATTTCCTCCAAAGGACCTGGCAAAACACCATGTACACAAGCTCACAATCAGTGACCTATAATCAGCTGCTCCTTTAATGCAGAAGAAAGATGACCTTGTGAAACCTAACTTTATTAAATTAGATAAATTCGTTCTTCTTAAGCAGTGTGTGTGTTAATCAGTTGTGTCTGACTCTTTGCAATCCTATGAATTGTAGCCTGCCAGGCTCCTCTGTCCATGGGATTTTCTAGGCAAGAATACTGGAGTGGGTTTGCCATGTCCTCTTCCAAGGGATCTTCCCAAATTTGGATTGAACCCAAGTCTCTTACGTCTCCTGCACTGGCAGGTGGGTTCTTTACTACTAGCGCCACCTGGGAAGTGCTTAGGCAGATAGGAGAAAAGCAGAAAATGTTAGAATTTTCATACGGGCAGTTTTGTCATGCAAAGCAGGCTACAAACAGCCTTAAGATCCTTAGACAGCAAAAAGGAGGGAGTACAACTTCTGTCAAGTCTAAGTGCTGGTTAACACTGCTCAGACCAAGAGTATCCACTTTAAAATAAGGCATGCAGCAGAGACCAAGAGAATGGTAGGAAGCTGGTGTTCTGGAAATTAGGGAACCCCAGCATGGCAGATAGCAACCAGCTACTGCCCGACTTCTACATGAACTGACTTTTGACTGAAACTGTCAACAAAATTTAGAAATCAACAGCTTACTGTCTATAGTTTTGGGACCCAACTCCTATAAATTGGGTTTAGGAGTGGTAGCAATTATAGGATTATAATATAAGTAACTAATATAACACAAATGCTGAAACACTAAATACAAATCATTAAGTTTGAAGAAAAAAATGCTTCATATTGCCACCACTCTCCAAATATGGTCACTTGATTTTCAACAAGGATGCCAAAGACCATTCTATAGGGAAAAGACAATCTTCTCAATGAAAGGTGCTCAGAGAACTGGACACTGAAGTGCAAAAGAATTATGATAGATACCTGCCTTATGTCACATACAAACATTAACTCTATGAGTCAAAGCCTAAACATAAGCACTGAACTATAAAACTCTTAAAAGAAAATTCTGGCCAGAGTCTCCATGACAATGGATTTGGCAATGACTTATGATACGAGAAACACAAGGAAACAAAAGAAAAACTAAACTATACTTCATGAAATCCTTGCACACAACCCTTGAACACTCTATCAAGAGACTGGAGAGACAACTTAACAGAATGAGAAAGAAGATTTGGAAATCACATATCCGCTAAGGAAATAAAGTACATAAAGAATTCCTACCTACAACTCAACAACAAAAAATGGACAAAGGACTTGATTAGACATTTCCCTAAAGAAGTAAAAGGGTCTGGTAACAATTTCAATTCTGGAGAGCGGGGCTGGGGGCTAATCCTCACACCCACAGACAATTCTGACACCAGAAAGGTGTCCAAGGAGAATTCAACTCAGTTTTGACACTAACTACCTGTAGATAGCATCAGATTCTGGAGTGCAGAGTTCAGTCCCACAAGACCGTCATTCTTTAGGTACCAGTCCAAAACCCAGGTATTACCTGTGCTTCTCACTGCCTGCTGTAACTCAGGAACAGTCATATGGAAGAGACCCACGGGGTACAGTCAGGGACAGGTGCAGAGCCCCCATGCTCCTGCCAGCGCCCAGGTCCCCAGATCTCCACCAGCCCGGGAGCCTCCAAACCCCATCTTTTAGGGTTTTGATGGAGGCCTCAATACATAGGCATGAATGACGAACTCACTGGCTACTGGTGATCAGTCAATCTGCAGCCCTCTCCCCTCCCTGTAGGTCAGAGGGTGGAACTGAAAGTCTCACTTCCCCAAAGTGTCCTTAGAAAGATCACTGCTCTTCGGGTGCTCTGGCTTCCACCCGCCCACCCACTGCTAACAAATGTCTTACCCAGTGGCTCTGTCCACGCAGTTTATCATTTGATTCTCCTACTATTTCTTCCCAGACAGCAGCTGTTCGGTCAAAAGAACAGGAAGCCAAAACCTGTCCAAACTCAGGATGGGCCCATGTCACACGCCACACAGATCCACTATGTGTCTGAGGAATCAAAAAAAGAAAAAAACAGGAAAAGAGGAGTTTACTCATTTTTCACACATATGTCACTTGAAGAAATAGAATACAGATATTTTTACCGCAACAAACAGAAAAAGCTACTCAAGTTAACATTTAAAAATTTAACTTCTAGGGAATTTCCTGGTGATCCAGTGGTTAGAACGCCACACTTCCACCAGAGGGGCACGGGTTCAATCTCTGGTTGGAAACTAAGACCCTGCATGCCATGCAGCACGGCCAAAATAAAACAAGCTAAATTCTAGAACTTTTAACTTTTAGAAGATACTTCATCTTTAGGATTACAGCTCTTCTGGAGTCAAGTTCCTCTAACATTTTATGAATTTAAAAAAAAGTCTTCTGGATAAAGTTGACCTTTTCCAGTGCTACTAACAGAGATCTGGTTCAGAGTTTAACCTAACAAAGCTTTTAAACAGAGATTCTATCAGTCCATTATTTTTTTCACTTGCAAATTGCTTCTATAGGGAACATCCACCTAATAAGTAAGATTAATCAAAATTATATGCTTCAAAAGCCTGACAGTATAAGAAACCATAGCAACAAAATGCTTAAAATGATTCTGATGTCTGGCTAGGAAAAGAGGCAATGAGAGGACAAATACAGGGAAGCCCACATCTCCAAATTGTGAGGGAATAATTTAAAGCTCAATAGCACTATCTTTATATATGACAAACATCAAATTACTATTATTCAACTCTTTATGTTGACCAAGGAAAAAAAGGCAGAAAAGTCTCAAAGCATTTCACATCAATAGAATTGTCTGTGCTTTCCAATAAAAATACTGTATGACGGCAAGCACCAGTCCACCCATGATGCTCACGAAATCTGTTTTAGGCTTCCGTGTATCTAATACTTTTTGTACGCTCAACCTCAGAACACTTTCATAATTCAAATATTTCTACATCGTAACAATGTCATCATCCAATAGTAAACTCTGCATCTTTTTTTTGGCCTCTGCCATGTGGGATTTTCATTCCCTGACCAGGGATTGAAACTGTGCCCCCTGCAGTGGAACCACAGTCTTAACCACTGGACCACCAGGGAAGTCCTTGCACCTTTATTTTTATCCTCTGCTCTGTCCAATCTTTTTATTTCACTTTTCTTATTTATATAGGCTATTAAGTCAAAGATGCACTAGCGCAGTGAGATTCTGCTAAATGTTAGCTTCCAGGTAACACATGATCTAACTAAAGAACAAGGACTGCACAAAGGATTCATCACAATAAAAAGCAAACAAATATCAGTAAGCAAAATAGGGTATATCTGCTGTCATATTTGTTCTGTTGCTGTATTTATGTTTTAAAACATACCAAAGTACTAATGAAACCTGTTAATTATAAAGCAAAACTACGAGCCTCCTTTTGAAGTGATAAAAATAAGTTTTAGAACTAGATACAGGAAGCAATTGTACAATATTGTGAATGCAATAAATGCATTTACATGTATTTGTTTACTTGAAATGGTGAACTTTATGTTGACTCTCACCACAATTTAAAAAATGGGAGGGGAGGACAAAAGATTTCAATAAACACTGCATCATAGATGCCAAGTAAGTGACAAGCACGCACATGAAAATGCTTTCAACACCCAGTTAGTTATTAAAGGCATACCAACCGAGATCCAATGAGACACACTTTACACCCACTAAGATGGCTACTAATATAATTAAAACGACAGACTGGAACCCTCATACATTGCTGTTGGGAACATACAATGGTATAGGCACTTGGGAAAATGGTCTGGCAGTTTACAAAAAAGTTAAAACTATACACAGTCTGAAGCAAAGTTACCTGGCTCAAAATAGCCTGGAGTTAAAAACTCCCCTCCAGGTCCTCCCCACCATTCTATGCAAAACAAAGAACTCTCTCACCCGAAGAAAAAAACCGACATTAAGGTTGATTACGCCCAGTTCCCAGCTGGTCTAGCCTCTGGCCGATCTCCAAAATTCCTTGCCCAATCCCTTTAAGAGGTAACTACTCTGAACAACCTTGGAGAAGAACAGGCCCCCGTAAGTAACTTTCCACATACACGCCTATACATACTTACTCTTTTCTTGAGTAAGTGCAGCAGCTCACTAATCTGACTGCTGTCCCTTCTTGCCTCATTAAAGGTGATCTGTTCCTGTAAAGTGCCAGTCTCGTTCTTTTTCTGAACCTCGCTTTCTCTAATTCCCTTACCTTACACAGTCCAGCAATTCTACTCCTAGATATCTAAGAGAATCAAAAATATCCACACAAAGACTTGTATGGCATGTTCATAATAGCATTCATAATCGTCAAAAACTAAAAACAAACAAATGTCCATCAAATAGTCAATGAGTAAGTAAAATATGGCTTTATCTATACAATGGACTACTACTCAGCTTTACAAAGGATCAAACCACTGATACATACCACAACATGGATGAACCTCAAAAACAAGCTAAGGAAAGCAAGCAGAAACACGTAACTACATACTGTAGAATTCCATTTATATGAAATGTCTAGAGAAAGTAAAACTTTATGAACAGAAAACAGTTCAGTGGTTACCTGGGGCATAAGAAGGGAAAGACGATTAACTCCCAAGCTGCCACAAGGGAAATTTCATTGTTGATGGTAAGTGTTCTAAAACTAGATTGTGGTAGAGCTGAACTGTACATTTAAAATTGACGATTCTCAAGATACGTAAAACTCTACCTGGGTAAAGCTATTTTTTAAAGCAAAAAATAAAGCTATGTACAAAACATCACAACTATTAAAAAAAAAAAACACGTAAAGGAAAGAGGTAAGAAAGACACACTGAGATACTAAAAACAACTAGGTTAAAATGCTACTTTCAAATTTTCTGAAGCACATTTGCTACTTTAATAGTGAAAAAAAGTAAAAGGTATAAATTTTATAATTCTCAAAACTGAACAGAAAGTCACTAATGCTACCCAATAGTAAATGTTTCAATTTTTTTAAATCACCATAAAAATAAATACTAACCTTCCAGCTAGCAGTGCAATGCCATTCCCCACTTTCACTTTTATCCCAGACCTGTAAGAAAAAAGATATTTTATACCAAGAATTCCTAAAATTAATTGAATCAGTGAGGACAAAGGAGGGAAACATAAATTCACAAAAGATAAAATCAGTAAGTAAACATTCATTCATTCAACCAAATATTTACTGAGGACTGAGGACATGTCAGTCCAGGAACCTTCGCTCCAATAATTAATGGAGATGATAACAGTGCCACTCAAGTCAGGCACTTATGGTGCTGCTGCCCTAGAAAGTCACTGGGCCAATATTGACCACTCCCCCGCAGGGGAAACAGGTACAATTCACAGGAGCCACTGGTCACAATGTATTTATCAACCAACCTATCAATAACCTTGTTTTACCTGTGTATGTTTGCAAACACCTTATTCTGTATACATTATTGATTCACTAACACTGAACAATGGAAAAGACCCTGATGCTGGGAAAAGACTGAAGGCAGGAGAAGGGGAGGACAGGGGACGAGATGGTTGGATGGCATCACCGACTCAATGGACATGAGTTTGAGCAAGCCCCAGGAGTTGGTGAAGGACAGGGAAGCCTGGCATGCTGCAGTCCATGGGGTCACAAAGAGTCGGATGCAACTGAGTGACTGAACTGAAATCACATCAACACTGTAACTCAGGTCTGAATGAAGCTCCCCTAACACATACGTTTTCGGGAAGGCACTCACAGCCTTTTTACTGTGGGACACTATGCAGCACTACACTTGAGGACCACTTCAGCCAGTGAAATTCACCAACAAAAAGAATGAAAATGTGAAAAATGTGGCACCAAACACACACTCAGAAGGACGCTTGTTTACACTATGAAAGCCTGAATGAAAGGCAGAGTGTCACCTGTCCAACCTCAGCTGGGAACACAACGTGGACAACTCCAATTTTTCTGCCACCTGGTCATGTCAACAAATAACCATGAGCGTTGCTTTGGGGGTTACAAATAAACTTTATAGAATAAGCAAATTCACAAATGCAAAACTTGCAAACAATGAGACTCAACTGTATATATAAGTCAAAGACAAAACAATCTTCATACCAGCAAAAAATAGACATTACAATAACATGACATTTAACCAGTTTTTTTAATGTAATATGTCCCCCAAATAAATCAATTTTTTAAAATGTAATGATAAAACAGTATTGTGGCTCCTCATAAAACTTAAAACAGGACTTCCCCGGTGGATAGAATTTGCCTGCCAACGCCAAGTCCACTTTCTAGAGCTGATGACCCGCAACTACTGAAGCCTGCGTGACCGAGAGCCCATCCTCCACAAGAAGCGCCGCTAATGAGAAGCCTCGAGCACCGCAACGAAGAGTAGCCCCCGCTCTCCTCAACTAGAGAAAGCCCAAAAACAGCAACACATATATAAAAATTATTAAAATTTTTTCAAGTAAAAATAGAATTGCCATGTGATTCAGCAATTCCACTTCTGGGTCTGCACCCAAAAGAGTTGAAAGCAGGGTCTCAAAGCAGTACTTGTTCACCCACATTCACAGCAGCACTGTTCACAAGTAAAATGTAGAAGAAACCAAACTCCACCAACAGATGAGTGATATGTAAAATGCGGTATATGCAGATACATATACTCAGCCTCTTTAAAAGTTTTTAGATTATTTAAACGCTTCCTTTTCTCAGGAAGGAAATTATGACAAATGCTACAACACGTATGAACTTCAAAACATTAAGCTAAGTGAAATCAGCCAGTCACAAAAAAGACAAATCCTGTATGATCCCACTTGTATGAGGCCGCTGGAGTAGCCAAATTCAGAGGAAGAAAGTACAGGGGCGGGCACCAGGGGTGGACGCTTCAGGGATCGGTGAGTCACGCTTAATGCGGACAGTGCAAACTAAGGATGGCGGTGACCGATGCAAAGATACAAACATACTTAATAAAAACGGTTACGGTGGTAAATTTTGTTACCTGTAGCTCACTGCAATAACGAAAACACTAAAGAAAAAACTGCAATGATAATGCCCGACACGGACAACTATCACACCGATACTCTTCACCGGCAGCTGTAAAACAGTACCACATTCAAAAAGACAATCTACCAAGTACTCTCAAGAGCTTTTAAAATATTCATTAATTTATTTACTGGAATGAGCCTAAGGAAAACTTTCAAAAAACATAAAAAGCGGGATTAACGAAGATTTTTCACTGCAACACCCCGACAAATACTCCGCACACGGGACAATCCTCTAGAACACAGCTCTAAGCGGATAAGGAAACCTACTCGGTTAACGGACGCCAATTATCGCGACGGTCACGCGGCCGCGGCGGGGGGAGAGAAAACCCGGGCCTCGTCACAGACCCGTCAGCGAGGGCCGCACCGCCGCGGCCCAGCTGTGAGTACATGGACTGAGGGAGCCCAATCCGACGGGCGCCCGCGCAGCGGGCCTACGTCCCGCCGACCACCGCCAAGCGACACATCCCCCTCCTCCGAGATGCTCCGGACCCAGCCTGGAGCCCAGGGCAAGCCTGGCCGACCGGCTCGCCCTGCTTCCCCCGCAGCGGGAGCGCGCCCGCCGCCGTGACGCACGCACGCACGCAGACANCCAGAAACAATACTGCAGAGCTTAGTGCCACCAATAATGGCTTGAAGGATGCAGGGCTGGTGGCACTCACCACATCCCAGAGCTGCTTACCTCTGGTCCGTGCAGAAGGCAGGTGAGTCTTGGAGAATGATGGTGGGTTATTGTATACTTACGCAGGCATTCACTGCAACTGCCCTTGCTATTACAGATGTCATTTCATTGCTCAAGCTGATTAACTCATCCCATGGGAGCTGGTTCACAGCAGTTGGGTCTGACAGATGCATTTCCCTCAATACTTGCTAATTAAGATTTCCACCAGAAACAGTTTGCTTTAACAAGCTTGGCTAGCAATGCACTTTCACAGTTGTCCTGGTCTGCTTGGGTACCACAGTAAGATACCACAGACTGGGTGGCTTAAACAACAGCAATGTGTTCTGGAAGTCATGGATCAAGGTGGCAAAAGACTTCATTTCAAGGTGACAGTACTCTTCCTGACTGGCAGACATCCACCTTCTTGCTATGTCCTCACATGGCCTTTCTCTGTGTACAGGGAGAGCTCTCGGATATTTCACTGATGTCTGATGTGCCTTCAATGCTTGAGAACTTACACATCCCCGGCACCAGCTTTGCGGATGTTGATCTGACAGATGCCATTCTCTCCCTCCCCTGTCAGTAAAGACCCCCAGGAGCAGTTGGCTTTCATCTGGCAAGGCCAGCACCACACTGTCACTGACCTATCTCAGGCGTGTGTCACTCTTCAGTCCTGTGCCATAATTTAGTCCACAGGGGTCTCAATTGCTGTTCTCTTCTATGAGCTACCACACTCACCCGTTCATGACACTGTACTGATTGGATCTAAGGGAGAACTATGCACAGGACAGTTGTATTGTGCTAGGCAGATGCAGAGGATTGGATTGGTCTCATCCATTCCATTTAAAGCCTCAAGGGCAAAGATGGAGGTTTCCCACAGAAGAAGGAAGTCTGCCTCAAGACTGTAGCACAGAAATCCTGCCTGAGTCTTCAGCCCTACAGACCTCAGCTTGCCAGCACTCACAGTCACATGAGCTGATTCCTCAAAATAAATCTCTTTAAATATAAACCATATATAAATATATATTGGCATTCTCTGTACATTTACATAGGGACTTATTCTATATAAATTATTCTATATTATTATTTTACATGAAAGGGATTTATTTTAAGGGATTTAACGAATATACTATGGGTTCTGTTTCTCTGCAACACCCTGATACAATTAGTTTCACCTGTTTTTATACTTTCATAAATTGTACAATATGTACTTTTTCCTTTTAGCTTGTTTAGCTCTGCATTCATTTGATGAGCTTCACCCGTGCATGGTCCCCCACCCCACTGGGTGGGATGTGGGGTACACCACCTGTCCACAGCACCTCCAGAGACAGCGACCTGTAGGTGGCACTAAAACATCTCATGCAGAACTTTGAAATGCATAGCAACTGGGCAGATTCCTAGCTGTGGGCAAGGCAACGTCTGAAAATTTCCGTGATTTATAACACAGCAGACAGCATATCATCAAATTGGAAATGAAATCTTCACGTTTCTAAATTCAGTGCTTGTTGGCTAAGTACACTTGAGCTCAGAACACCAAGACGGAGCATGCAGCTGCCCTGAATCCAGACCCTGGGAGGGGACCCGACTGGGAAGGGTCATGCAGGCTCTTGGGTTCGTGGGGCTTGGGCTGGCAGGAACCTGTTATTAGCCACAACAATCACAGCAGTCAGAGCACCTGCAACTTCCTGCATCACTCCCAGAGCCCAGACACCGCTGGGGACAACACTGCACAGGGAGTTCAGAAGGATCTCTGAGCTGGGGCACCCGGAATATCTGATGACAAGCAGGAGTTCATGTTTTCTCTACCTTCTAAAGGTGTGGGCACACTGCCTTTTCTCTGAAGAAAGGCTGCTCCTTGGACAGGTGTTCTTGAAATGATTAAGCAGAACAAAGGGAAGCCAGTGCCTTGTGTGCAAGACACACAGAAAAGTGAAATCCATGGAAGATTCACTCCAAGAGGAGGAATGTGGGGGCAAGAGAGGGAGAAAGAGGGGTAACCTCCAGACTGACAGGTGACCATCTGGGAAGAGAGGGGCTGGCTGGGCAAGGCGTCTGTGACCCCTTCCTGAGCATCCGAGAGGCAGCCTTCTCCCTCCCTCTCCCTGCAGCACCTTAGGGAGAAAGCAGTCCTGCAGACAGGTCCCCTCTGCTCCACTGCCCATCTAATCAGGTGCAGACAGCCCAGGGCAAGTCTTCCTTTGGGTTTGGGCAGAAGAAGAAGCCGTGCTGGGAAGGGCAGAAGAAGCTGGCAAGGAGCTCACCACCCACATGGGCCCAGCTGAGGCCTGGTGAGAAGGGAGGCTGCTTCTGGAACACCAGCCAGGATTCACCTTGCCATTCGAGCCTCCCTCCTGGTGTAGAAGCAACAGCTGGCACTGGGATGAAGGACGGCCTCTCTCCTGCACAGGTTCAGAGGACAGCTGTGAACTGAACTGGCAGGAAGACTCTGTTTTAGGACTAGAGTGGCTGTGGCTACTGGGCCTAAGGAAAGCACAGCCTTGGATCTGTTCTTCCCACTATCACTTGAATTACATGTTAAAAGTGCATAGTAAGGCTTCCTCGCTGGCTCAGTGCCAAAGACTCTGCCTGACAATGCAGGAGACACAGGTTCAATCCCTGATCCAGGAAGATCTCAAATGCCTGTACACCACAACTATTGAGCATGTACTCTAGAGCCCATGTGCCACAACTACTGACGCCCACACGCCCCAGAGCCCATGCTCTGTAACGAGAGAAGTCATTGCACTGAGAAGCCTGCACACACTGCAACTAAAGAGTAGCCCCTGCTTGCTGCAACTAGAGTAAACCCTGTGCAGCAATGAAGACCCAGCACAGTCATAAATAAATTTTTTTTCTTAAAAATAACACATGGTAGGAGTAAAATTACAAGATAATGGACTTTTACTGGTGTTAAAGACTTTTGAACTGTGGTATTGGAGAAGACTCTTGAGAGTCCCTTGGACTGCAAGGAGATCCAACCAGTCCATTCTGAAGGAGATCAACCCTGGGATTTCTTTGGAAGAAATGATGCTAAAGCTGAAGCTCCAGTACTTTGGCCACCTCATGCAAAGAGTTGATTCATTGGAAAAGACTCTGATGCTGGGAGGGATTGGGGGCAGGAGGAGAAGGGGACAACAGAGGAGGAGATGGCTGGATGGCATCACTGACTCGATGGACATGAGTCTGAGTGAACTCCGGGAGATGGTGATGGACAGGGAGGCCTGGCGTGCTGTGATTCATGGGGTCGCAAAGAGTCGGACACGACTGAGCGACTGAACTGACTGAAGGACTGCAGAGAGCCACAGTCTGGGAGTTTCCTAACCAGTGTGCTTGGCTGGGCTCCAGAGGCCCAGCTCCCTCCCAGCAGACCCACTTGACCCTCAGGATATTTGTCATTTGTTGAGGATCAAACCGAACACCTGGGTGTGGGAGATCTGGGTGGGAAAAGGTTGGTGAGGCCTGGCCAGGCGGGAGGTGGCGGCGTGGAGCCAGAGGATGGAGTGATATGGTTGGAACCCTGTGGCTTTGGAGTCCTCAACAGGAACATGAGGGCAGGACATTCCTGATGCTCCTTGTCAGGAATTCAGGCAACTAAACAGAGAGGGAGGGAGAGGTTGGGTGTGAGGAGGGAAGAGAGTGGTGGGGCGGCAGGGATTTCCACTCAGTTCTGGGGCTGAGGGAGAGGCGGGGCCTGACTGTCCTCTAGGTCTCCTCTTGTCATGGGGCTTGTTGTCCTGGGATCTGAGGGAAAAAATGGAGTTTTCTGCTACTGTGATCACTGCCCGGAGCAGTTTTCTGGGGCTCTGACGTGTGGTGCCGTGGTGTCTAGGGAGAAGGGGAATCTTTTTGCAGGTCACTTTGCCGAGTGGCTGGAGACAGCCGTGGAAACTTCCTGAGCCCTTTGTGTTCCAAGGTTCCAGGAGAGGAGTCAGTTCTCCTTCTGTCATCTGAAAAACTGCACTTGAGCAGTGGATTCAAGGCCCGTCAGGTCTGTCCACGTACTAATCCCCAGGACCTGTGAACAGGTTGCCTTCCACTGTGAAGAAACTGCTCAGATGTGATTAAGTTAAGGGTCCTAGGTTGGGCGAGCACCCTGGACTATTCAGGAGGTCAGACAGTCCTATGGGGGTTGCAGGAGGGTCAGCATCAAGGGCAAAGGTGACCTGATGAGAGGCAGAAGTTGGCGTGAAGTGGCCATGAGCCCGGGAACGTGGGAACCTCCAGAAGTTGGAGGAGGTGAGGAGCAGAGGCTCTTCTGGACCCTCCAGGAGGAACAAGACATCTCGACACCTTGATTTAGCCCCTTAAGACTTGTTTTGAACTACTGGCCTCCAGAACTGTAAGGGAATAAGTTTGGGTTGCTTTAAGTTAAGACATTAGTGGTCATTTGCTCAGCAGCCATAGGAAACACACACAGTGAGCACTGGGTTCTACAAAGGAAATTACACAGCCCTCCCTGCCCTCTCCTAGGACTGGTCCCTGGCCTGGCACAGACGCCCCCTCCTTCACTTTTACACCAGAATCACATGGGGAACTTTTGAAGCTCCTCTTGCCTAGATCACACCCCAGGTTAACTGAGCCACACTTTCTGGCAGTATCAGCACCCAGGCCGTAGCAGTGGCACTTTTTTTTTTTGTAAATAGAGAAATAGTCCACATGACAACAAAGTGTCCATGTCCTTTTGTTATTCATTTGTGAGACAGCCTTAAATATTCCGGATGCAAGGCTTTTGCCAGATAAATGAACTGTGGATATTTTTTCCCGATGGTGTAAGACATTCTTTCTCTCAAAGCTCCCTAGGCAGTGCCCTGGTGATGCCAAGGTTGAGACCACTTACCTGGGGCTTGTTCCCTTCATTTCCTAGAGGATGAGATCTGGGTCCACCAAGCAGGTTTGTAGTCAGACAGCTTGATGCTGATCTAGCTTCGACCCTGGCCTGCCTCGTGAACTTCAGCGAATCCTGTTAAATGATACAACGAGGCACAGTACACATCTCAGGAGTTGACCTGAGTGCATGTCACTTGGAACGTGGTTAGGAGTGTGCCACAGCGGGACAAGGGGAGGTTCTTGTAGAGAAGACGCAGAAGCAACCCGAGGGCAGTATTTGCGTGGCTGCAACTTCACGGGGTCTCCGAATTTGGGGTCAAGCTGTGGTTGTCCAGTCACTCCTTTCTCTGGCATGCAGATGCCCTGGCTCTGGCTTTGGTGTGGGTTTGCTCATGAAGGCTGCCTGGGCATTACAGCCACCAGGTCTGCTGGCCTCCTCATTGATTAATAATCACTTTACCAGTCAATTAATAGCTCTGTGCCTCCTCTTCTCACCCCTCTGATGGAGTTAGTAATAGTACTAGCAAGAGTGTCCAATAATTAAAGGAACCAAACGCAGAACCCTGACTGGCACTCTATGCATGGATTATGATCTCTCCGGATAGTGTCAGGACTTCAAATCAGGTTTTCTCATATTTATACAGAATCTTCTGTCTTAGGCCAAATTTCCAGGTCACCGATATTTGCCCTGCAGGAAAGCCTGGTGTGAGGGGAGCGGATGATTGTAACACTTTAGATACAGAAGAACATCCTTGAAAACAATGTGCTCCACAACAAGGGAAGCCACCAAAATGAGAAGCCTGCGTGTGGCAATGAAAACCCAGCACAACTGAAAATAGATAAATAAATAATTAAAAAACAAAAAATCTTCCCCAAAAAGTATCAGGGAGTTCAGGCCTGTTGGGCATGAGCTGCCCATTCTTCCTGTTGGCTCTGTAACGAACCTTTTCTGCTCCAAACCCCGACGTTGGGTTCGTTAGGCCTCACTGTGGGTCAGGAGCTCAGACTTGGGCTCAACCACTCTTCTGCCTTGGTTTGGTTCAGATCAGAACACAGCTCCCATGCCTCTTTCCTGAGATCTCGACGCGTGAAGTGTCCTGGCTACTCATCCCTGGAGGCATCCTGGGGCCAGGTGGCTGGAGGGCTGAGAGGAGGGCAGGGTTCAAGCAGGGAAGACCTTAGCTGACAAGCTCCCCCCACCCCCACCCCCCACCGCCATTCACCCTGCTGATGGGTGTCTCTCCAGGCCCTTCCAGGTTTCTGATGCCTCCTCCTCCAGGCCTGGCGTCGCCAAAGCACGAGCAGCTCCCAAGAGGGACGAGGGAGGGTGGAGCTGAGCACAGGCTTTGCGGACAGAGCTGTACCTGTGTTGTAGCCACGCGTTCCAGGAAACAAACTCACTTAGAAGGATAATGCTGACAGTGGAGTGCAGTTTATTACACCAGGAGGCCTAAGGCAGAGTCAATCTCCTCTTAGCCAAGGACCCTGACCAGTTTTTGTGAAAACCTTATATACCCTAAGTGTATAAATTTCCCTGAAACTAGTCTGAACAAAGGAAAAAGAAAGATACAATCAAAGTTAACCCGTGATTCATAAGCCTAGGTAGTTAACAGTGGACAATTATCAATAGGCCTGTGGTCATACTCTGCTGCTGCTGCTGCTGCTACTAAGTTGCTTCAGTCATGTCCGACTCTGTGCGACCCCATAGACGTCAGCCCACCAGGCTCCCCCGTCCCTGGGATTCTCCAAGCAAGAACACTGGAGTGGGTTGCCACTTCCTTCTCCAATGCGTGAAAGTGAAAAATGAAAGTGAAGTCGCTCAGTCTGCCCTAACAAGCATAATAGAATATATGATTCTATCTGGTTACGCAGATAATTAGGGTATTCCTTTAGGCTACAGAGAGCCCTGGGACTCTTCCTTCCAGCCTGGTTTTCTAGTTAGTATGTCGTTTCTATAGATAAACTTAAAGTCCACAGTCTGACCCAAGATGGAGTCCTGCTTTCAAGATGGAGCCTGTTCTGTTTGTTTCCTCCTTCACCTGTAAGTGGGCCCTCCTGCTGCTACCTGCCTCTCGTGTCGTGTCTGTGCCACAGGTGTGTTCAGAACAGAGGGGCAGACAGAGTGCCAGGAACTGAGCTCAATGAACCTCTCAGCTTGGGAGAGTAAGGTGTCTGGGGCTCTTTCCCTTCTGCCCAACTGTAGAGCAATGAGGACATTGCTTCTTCCATCCCCTGAGGCTCTCCTGCGTCAAACACTCCTGATGTGATAAGAATAGCACTGGGCCATCAGAGAATAATTTGCCAGGCAATTATTGTTTTCAGAAAGTGATGCTGCTTTGCAAAATGTCTTAAATTGAATGTGAACTTCCACTTACAGAGAAAAAGCTTATCACTTGGTTTCATTTAATAATTATTTAGACAATGGTAAGAAGAGCAAGTAAATTCAAATTCAGTTATTGATTTTTATGATATTAAACGAGAATTTCAACAAGGACAAACGACAGCTTTCTATCTGAGTAAATTCTGATTCTTAGAAAGTAGCATGAAAAATACGTATTAGCCACTATATGTGATGAATGGATATGCTGACATTGTTATTTATAAAGTCCTTGTAGAGGACAGGCCTTTGCCGTGTGTTAGGAGATGGTCATTTTTCTCTGGAGATGCTGAGGATAGCATCCTGGTTCTTCTGCATCTATTCCTGCTGGTCAGTGGCTGCACTGCCTGGTAATAGTTGATGAAACTTGCTAATAATAACTCAGTAAAAATTGAATAATCTGCAATGGCAATAAAATTCAATTCAAAAACGAACTTCAGTCTCTACATAAATGTTTGCGATTGATCCATCATCGTATTGATTCTGTTTCTCCTATTACAGCCACACTTTTTTTTTGTGGAAGCCCTATTTATACTGAGGGTGGAAGACAGCAGTGAGATGAGAGATTTTATACCCACTGAAGTTTACTTCTAGGTGAGATGTGAAATCAGGAACTCTCACCTAGAAACAATGTTTCCACTTCTGGGAGACACAGAGCACCTACTGCCAAGGTATTCCATTCCTCGCTGTAGCTAGATCATAGCTTTGTCCACCTGGAAGGAATGATTAATACATTGGCAGTTGCAATTTATTTATTTAAATCATAAAGTGAATGAAACTCAGTTTCCTATATTCTTTCATGATAGAATTTTACATTGTACTCTACTTCCTTCCAGTCTGGTTCCTGGCCTTGACCCATTGTACTCTACTTCCTTCCAGTCTGGTTCCTGGCCTTGACCCCTGCTCTCTGCAGCTGCACTTCTGAAAGACAGAGCCCTTGACCTTATCCCAGACTTTGCCTTCTGAGTCTTCCAGTCAAAAACAGATACGTTTCTTTGATTGAGGCTTGGTTTCTCCATCATGAAAATGGGGTAATATTCTCCCCTCAGCGGGTTCTTCAAAGATTCAATATGGGATAACTTAAATTACAGCGTTTTGCAGCAAGTTGTGTTCCTGCTATACCTGTCCTCCACTAAGAACATTCTGGGGTCTCCCTCTTCCCTGAGACGCCCTGAGCCCCAAAGTAAAGCCTTCCAGCTGCTTGCCTCCACGCCTGTGTTTGTGCAGTTTCTCTGTGGTCCAACTCGGCTGACCCATGCGCTGCACCCAGCTTTGCACACCTCAGCTGTTACCACCATGCACATTTGTTCACATGGGAAACTCATGATCTCCCAGAAGGCTTTGTTCCAAATTCCCGTGCTGTGTGTGACATCGATGTCAAGTGACAGGATCTCATTGTATTTCCAAAGCACTTATGGACTGAAGTGGGATTTGGTATATCAGCAAATGACCAAACTAATTCGAAAGTTCTACCTTTTATAATTGTGCTAGAATTGAAACACTGTACTGTTTGCTATATAAGGAAAAAGTTGTGTGGTTTTTTTTTGTTTTTTTTTTTTACCAAATTTAGTGGCTATCCATCAGGTTTCTTGGGTGCCATCTCAAACACAGGCAACACTTATTGGAGAAATATTGGCAGCCATGGAAACTACAGGATCTAGAGGATCCAACCTGGAGAAGAGGAAGGACCAGTGGAGCCTTGGGAGCAACAGAAACTGAAGCAAAGCTGAGGCCATAGGAATGCTTTGGTGCACACAAGGCACCCCAAGCATAACAATTTCCATTTCTTTCTTAGGTTGATAACTGATGAATGTTTCCTCAACAGGCAGAACCAGTCACCTGCTAACTGCAAGGCTGCCAGGAGGACAGTCAGTGGAAGTCAGTGAGAGCTCTCAGTGTCCCCCCACGCTGTTTGTCCTGTTCCCAAGGTGCTCCTCTGCCACCCCTCCTCCTCCCAGCAAACTTTCCTGCTCGATTCACTGTCCAGCCTGAGCATTCTGTCCTGTGTGAAGCTCCCAGCTACAAGGACAGAATGACGGCCACTCACTTCATGTTTCCAGAAACCTGGTTCATAGCCTGTGGTCTTTAATTTGCAACCTAATTCTCAGTGGGGTCACCCTTTCTTTCAAAGGTAAATAGGAACTTCCCTGGGGGTCCAGTGACTGGGACTCTGCTCTTCCAGTACAGGGGGTATGGGTTAGATCCCTGGTTAGTGAACTAAGATCCCACATGCTGTGTGGGGTGGGAAAGTAAATGAATTAAAAACCTTAAAAAAAAAAAAAAAGTAGATAAAATAAGGCTCAAACCAAGATCCCTCTAGGACTGCTGTCAAGGCTACCCTGGTGGATCCCCCAAAGTCTCGGTGTTCACTGGGGCCTGACATCCCTCCCAGTCACTTGGCTCCCAAGCTTGGCTACCGTGAATCCTCAGCCTCCCTCCCATCTAGCTTCATTTGGTGTGTCGGTCAAGTTCCCTAAAATACATGCATGCAAAGCATTTAAGTGAGGGGCGGAGTTCAGTGAAGGGTTGGGGTTCCTGAGGACATTTGTATCACACAAATACCGCTTAAAATTGAATACCAGACATGTTTGTCCTTAAGTTTTGTTTAACCTTTATATAAACTGCTGCTGCTAAGTTGCTTCAGTCAGTTTACTCTAAATAGCACCACAGACAAAAAACTATATAAACACAAAAGAAGTGATGTGAAAATGAGATTGTTTACTCTCTTTATTATACAAAAGTAATAAACACTTATGATTTTAAACTTCAAAAAGCAAATGAAAAGCTAAATATTTCTTTAGCACTTTCTCCTCTGTCATCCATTTCTGCTCCCCATAAATAGCCAGAATTACGGGTGTTTTTTTTTAAATGTACCCTTCCAGAAATTTATTACACATATACATTTTTTTCAAGAATCAGATTCTATTTAAATAAAATAATTCTGTAATTTCTTTTTTCACTCAACATTATATATCGACCCTTTCTATAGGTATGTGTATATGTAGGTACATATGTATGTATATGTAAACTGTTATAGATGCTTCATTTTATACAAGTGAATACACATTCATTCATTCAATAGGCATTAGTGAGCATTTGTACATGCCAGGCATTGGGACCAGTCTCCCAATGATAGACAGTTGGGTCCATTATGCTCCTTTGAGCACAGTGCACTAATGAACATCCATGTGAAGCAGCAGATGTGCTGTGTCCGAGCAGTGCACTGTGAGCTCTGGTGGAATCTGGGGACTTTTTGCAACATGCTTGAGTCAGTCTCACCAGCAGCATTCCTACACCCTGCGGAAGTGCTGGGGGATTGTTGAGCGTTTCAATTTTCCCATGTAGTAGAAACAGTGGCCTTACCGTTTGACTCTGTGTTTCTCTCTTAACAAGTAAAGACATGCATCTGTCCGCAGGTGCTGGAGACCCTTCGTTCTTGTAAGGCTGGAACTCTGTCAGCAGAAACCTTCCCCTGGGCCCCTTATGCCCCAGTCCCATTGGGTTGTCGGTCCCTCTGGCTCCTCCCCAATCTTCTCTTTGTTCTCTAGTTGTTCTACCCCAGCTCAAAGCTGGTCTTAAGGGATGTGGGTCAACAGTTGTGAAACTACTACCATGTAATTGAACAGTTTAGTAAATGGAAGATATTTGGTGGGAACCGGGGTTCTCAGTGTTGAAGCTAGAGGTCACAGATAAGACAATGGGAAAGACTAAGATAATTTTCATGGTGATCAAGTGGAGTTGGGAAGCTCCACTTTGGTTTAATGTATGTAGATACAGATTGTTATATTTTGAAATGTTTCTGGATATTAGTAAACACACTTCCCTTGTTTATTCTGGCTTCACAAAGTTGTAAGCTTGTTTGTTTCTGTTTAACTTTTCACTTCTTTGCTGTTTTGGGTTTTCAGAGCACAGTTGGTGGTTTGGCAGCAGAACTTTTCTTTATGATTCTTGTTAACATTTAGTTTGGCACAAAGATCACAAATGGGCCCAAGGGACACATCACATCTTTCATTATGGAGGAGTCTAAGTTATTTCAGAAGCTTTTACTAAAAGCCACTAATTTAATAAAATAATGATTCTTTACTGTAACATTTTATATTATCATAGATCACCGCCCCTTTCTCCACAGTAGTAGTGTGTGTGGTGTGAATTTCCTAAACCAAAGAGTTAATTTCTTTATCTACATTTAAAAACTTTAGCAGCATATACTGAGCTGAAGGCTACCAAGTTATTCTCAACAGAGGTGGATCGGAAATACCATTGGCTGAACTCAGGCTTTCTTATATATATAATTTTACTTCTTTATTTATGAATATGCTGTGTTTTTGTTGCTGTGTGGGCTTTTCTCTAGTTGTGGCTAACAGGGACTAATCTCCAGTTGGGGTGCTCAGGCTTCTCATTTCAATGGCTTCTCTTGTTGCAGAGCACAGGTTCTAGGTTGCTCAGGCTTCAGCAGTTGTGGTTCTTGGATTCTAGAGCACAGGCTCAGTAGTTGTGGCACTCAAGTTTAGTTGCTCCTCGGCATGTGGGATCTTCCTGGATCAGGGATCGAATCCCTGTCCCCTGCAATGGCAGGCAGATTCTTTACTACTGAGTTGCAAGGAAAGCCTCTACACCTTTCCTATGTGTCTGTATAAAGTAAAATAACTTATATGACTGGTAGACTCTAATTCTTTTTTAAAAATTTAATTCTAATTTTTGTATTGTGTTAAAATACACATAACAAAGTTCACCATCTTAACCATGTTTAAGCATGCAGTTCAGTGATATTCATAGGCTGTGCAGCTATCAGTGCCACCCACATCCATAAGACTTTTACCTTGTAAATCTGAAACTCTATATCTATTAAGCATTAATTCTTTTTTTGTGTGTGATTTCTTTTCTTTTTTTTTAATTTTTATTTTAACTTTAGTTTACTTTACAATACTGTATTGGTTTTTCCAAACATTGACATGAATTCACCACGAGTGTACATGCGTTCCCAAACATGAATCCCCTCCCACCTCCCACCCCATACCATCTCTCTGGGTCCTCTCCATGCACCAGCCCCAAGCATCGTGCATCCTGCATCGGACATAGACTGGCGATTCATTTCTTACATGACAGTATACATGTTTCAATGCCATTCTCTCGTCTCATCCCACCCTCTCCCTCTCTCTCTCCCCCAGAGTCCAAAAGTTCACTCTATAGATCTGAGTCTCTTTTGTTGTCTCGCATACAGGGTCATCATCCCCATCTTTCTAAATTCCATATATATGCGTTAGTATACTGTATTGGTGTTTTTCTTTCTGGCTTACTTCACTCTGTATAATCGGCTCCAGTTCCATCCATCTCCTTAGAACTGATTCAAATGTATTTTTTTTAATGGCTGAGTAATACTCCATTGTGTATATGTACCACAGCTTTCTTTTCCATTCATCTGCTGTTGGACATCTAGGTTGTTTCCATGTTCTGGCTATTATAAACAGTGCTGCAATGAACATTGGGGTACGTGTGTCTTTTTCTATTCTGGTTTCCTTAGTGTGTATGCCCAGCAGTGGGATTGCTGGGTCATAAGGCAGTTCTATTTGCAATTTTTTAAGGAATCTCCACACTGTTCTCCATAGTGGCTGTACTAGTTTGCATTCCCACCAACAATGTAAAAGGGTTCCCTTTTCTCCACACCCTCTCCAGCATTTATTGCTTGCAGACTTCTGGATTGCAGCCATTCTGACTGGTGTGAAGTGGTACCTCATTGTGGTTTTGATTTGCATTTCTCTGATAATGAGTGATGTTGAGCATCTTTTCATGTGTTTGTTAGCCATCCGTATGTCTTCTTTGGAAAAATGTCTATTTAGGTCTTTGACCCATTTTTTGATTGGGTCATTTACTTTTCTGGAATTGAGCTGCATAAGTTGCTTGTATATTTTTGAGATTAGTTGTTTGTCAGTTGCTTCATTTGCTATTATTTTCTCCC
>SJYQ01007049.1:231474-245108 GCA_006410935.1 Redunca redunca
TCCTTTTCTAGTTGCTTTAGGTGTAGAGTTAGGTTATTTATTTGACTTTTTTCTTGTTTCTTGAGGTATGCCTGTATTGCTATGAACTTTCCCCTTAGCACTGCTTTTATAGTATCCCACAGGTTTGGGGTTGTTGTGTTTTCATTTTCATTTGTTTCTATGCATATTTTGATTTCTTCTGTGATTTGTTGGTTATTCAGAAGCGTGTTTTTCAGCCTCCATATGTTGGAATTTTTAATAGTTTTTCTCCTGTAATTGAGATCTAATCTTAATGCATTATGGTCAGAAAAGATGCTTGGAATGATTTCAACTTTTTTGAATTTATCAAGGCTAGATTTATGGCCCAGGATGTGATCTATCCTGGAGAAGGTTCCGTGAGCACTTGAGAAAAAGGTGAAATTCATTGTTTTGGGGTGAAATGTCCTATAGATATCAATTAGGTCTAACTGGTCTATTGCATCATTTAAAATTTGTGTTTATTTGTTAATTTTCTGTTTAGTTGATCTGTCCATTGGTGTGAGTGGGGTATTAAAGTCTCCCACTATTATTGTGTTATTGTTAATTTCCCCTTTCATACTTGTTAGCATTTATCTTACATATTGCAGTGCTCCTATGTTGGGTGCATATATATTTATAATTGTTACATCTTCTTCTTGGATTGATCCTTTGATCATTATGTAGTTGGCCCAAACATTCTTAATTCAGAGTTATAGGCATTTTGTTTTAGGTGAAAGTCTGAATTACACATTTAAAAAAATACAAATTAATTCTTTCCTAGAATAATACTTATTGCCCTGGGCTTTGCAGCAAACCTTTGATCAGGGAAAGATATTTCTTCTTGGTATTTGGCTGTTATGAAATAGAAAAGCCCAAGTAAAATATCAAGATGAAGAAAGCCTTAAGAAAATAAATCAGAAGACAAAATCATGTATCTTAATAGAAACTTGCATGTTTAATAGGAATTCACCTGCTTCCCATACATTCTACAGGTCCTGTTCAGACAGGAGTCACAAATAAAAGACTTAAAAATTTTTTTTTACGTTTTTTTTTTTTTTTTATGTGNTTTTTTTTTGATGTGGCTCATTTTTAAAGTCTTTATTGAATTTGTTACAATATTGTTTCTGATTTATGTTTTGGATTTTTGGTCACAAGGCATGAGAGATCTTAGCTTCCTGACTAGGGATCGAACCTGCACCCCCTGCATTGGAAGGCAAAGTCTTAACCACTGGACCACCAGAGAAGTCTCAAGACTTCTTGATGAGCTAAGGGAACCTTCTGCTCAAGGGATAACTCTGAAGGACAAATTCCCAATCAGGAAGGGGCTGGAGAGGAGCAGTGCAAGTAAATATTCAAGGAGGGCTAAATATACACACTGCTGCTGCTGCTAAGTTGCTTCAGTCATGTCCGACTCTGTGCAACCCCATAGATGGCAGCCCACCAGGTTCCCCCGTCCCTGGGATTCTCAAGCAAAGAACACTGGAGTGGGTTGCCATTTCCTTCTCCAATGCATGAAAGTAAAAAGTGAAAGTGAAGTTGCTCAGTCATGTCTGACTCATAGCGACCCCATAGACTGCAGCCTACCAGGCTCCTCCATCCATGGGATTTTCCAGGCAAGAGTACTGGAGTGGGGTGCCATTGCCTTCTCCAAATATACACACTAACATGTATCAAATAGATAATCAAAAAGGACCTACTAAATATAACACATGGGGTTTGTTGTTGTTTAGTTGCTAAGTCGTATCCAACTTTGCAGTCCCACAGACTAGCCCACCAGGCTCCTCTGTCCATGGGATTTCCCAGGCAAGTGGGTTGCCATTTCCCAACCTGGGATCGAACTCAGGTCTCCTGCATTGGCAGGCAGATTCCTTATCACTGAGCCACCTGGGAAGAAAAAGATATATCAAATAGATAATCAAAAAGGACCTACTGAATATAACACATGGGGTGAATTGTCTACTAAATGTGATTCATGAGAATATCTGCTCCACACGCCTACAACTAAAACTTATCTCACTCAATTATTGGCCTTGCTTGTTTTATTTTGTCTACCACCCCATTTCCAGTTAGACTGAATGCTCCAGGAACTGGGAAAATACCCGCTTATTTCATTATTCTATTGCAGGTACCTAGTAGAGTGTTGGCATTCAATGAATAAAAGTTGAATTTAAATTAGGATTTTTCTATAAGTAAATCAGGCAAGAATTTAAAAAAGAAAACAGACCTACAGTACTTCCCTGGCAGTCGAGTGTTTAATTATCCTTCCAGTGCAGGGGGTGTGGGTTTGGCACCCCTGGTTGGGGCACTAAGATCCCACAAAGAAAACAGACCTCCATTATTTAGTAACATCTGGATATTAATGTTACTTTCCCAATATAAGAATAACTAAATCCTGAAGTTGAAAACCTACCAAGGAGACATTAATTTCTTAAAATCTGAAATTTGGAAAAAACTATTGCCTTCAAGCTTGAGTCCTCTTACTAATCAGTATGATTTGTGTTATATAAAAAAAAACAAAAGAAAAACTATTCAATGGTTTGCTTCGCCCAATTTTAATGAGCCCCAGCTGTAAGTTCACCCTGGAAAAGGCCAGAACACAGGTTATGGCTGATTACTACGATTTACATAATTTCCCACCAGAGGCCCACAGCCAAAGTCATCACTCACTCTTGAGTCTTTAGAATATAAGAAACAACCCAAGCAGCCAGTAAGTCAGGAGTTCCACTTCCAGAGCTTCCCTTTGTACGTACTCAAGATTTTTTTCTTGCTGGATTCATCATTAATAGCCATTTATCAAATCTACCAGTATTTTTGATTTTGTGGTCTCTCCCCACACCTTTCACTTAGAACACTGTCTTCTCTAATCTTCCTTCACTGCGTGGATGCAGAATAACTGAGGATTATAAAAAATAGTGATGGGCAAATGGGAGTCTGTTTCTGAGAAGCAGATGTTTCAACAGCATTAATAACCAAAAAAGCAAGACAGACAGCAGAAAAGGGGAGAGGCGGGGAAACCCGAAACAAGAAAAATCCCAAAACTTCCAACTTCGACTTTCCAGAGGAAAAATGCTGTAAAAATGATATGAAAGGACTTGGAGACACAATGGCAGAGTAGGAAGGCCTTGAGCTCACCTCCTCTCATGAGTACACCAAACTCACAATTGCTGAACAATTATTAGTAAAAGACTGAAAGTGAAAGTTGTGTCTGACTCTTTGCGACCCCATGGACTGTATAGATTCTCCAGGCCAGAATATTGGAGTGGGTAGCCTTTCCTTTCTCCAGGGCATCTTCCCAACCCAGGGATCAAACCCAGGTCTCCCACATTGCAGGTGGATTCTTTACCAGCTAAGCTACCAGGGAAGCCCAAGAATACTGGAGTGGGTAGCCTATCCCTTCTCCAGGGGATCTTCCTGATCCAGGAATCAAACTGAGGTCTCCTGCACTGCAGGTGGATTCTTTACCAACTGAGCTATCAGGGAAGTGCCTCTCCCCACCTCCCCAAAAAAGGAAGACTGGAATCTACAAAAAAATAAAAAGATTTTCTACATTCAAAGACACAAGGAAGAAACCATGAGATGGTAGAAGGGGTATAGTTGCAATATAATCAAATCCCACACCCCCCAAGTGGGCAACCTGCAAACTGGAAAATAATTATATCACAGAAGTTCTCCCACAGTAGTGAAAGCTCTGAGTCCTAAGTCAGGCTCCCCAGTCTAAAGGTCAAGTACCATGAGGAGGAGCCCCCAGACCATCTGGCTTTGAAGGCCAGTGGGGCTTGTGGTAGGAGTCCACAGGACTGGGTGAAATAGGGACTCCACTCTTGGAGAGTACACACAGTATCTCGTACTAGAACCCAAGGTGAAGGCAGTGACATCATAGGAGCCTGGGCAAGAGCCACTTGTTGATCTTGGAGGGTCTCCTGAGGAGGTAGCATGAGGATGGGGCAGCCGTGGTTTACTGTGGGTACAGGGAGTCTGGTGGTGGAGGTACCAGGGAATATTCATTGGCATGAGCTCTCCTGGAGGCCACCATTTTGGCACCAAGACTTGGCCACAACCAAAAGCCTGTAGGCTCCAGTGCTGAAACATCTCAGGCCAAGCAACCAACAGAGCAGGAAGAGAGGGCAAACAGAGAAGAAAAGGAGATAAAAGGAATCCAAATCGAAAAAGAAATAATTAGTTTGCAGATGACATGATACTCTACACAGAAAATCCTAAAGATGCTACCAGAAAACTACTAGTGCTCATCAATGAATCTAGTAAAGATACAGGATACAAAAACAATTCACAGAAATCTCCTGCTTTCCTATTCTCTGACAATGAAAGATCAGAAAGAGAAATGAAGGCAACAATCCTACTTATCATCACATCAAAGAGAACAAAATACCTCAGAAATCACCTATCCAAGGAGATGAATGGCTAAGCTAGTGGAGGTGATGGATCCCAGCTGAGCTGTTTCACATCCTGGAAGATGATGCTGTGGAAACGCTGCACTCAAGATGCCAGCAAATTTGGAAAACTCAGCTGTGGCCACAGGACTGGAAAAGGTCACTTTTCATTCCAATCCCAAAGAAAGGCAATGCCAAAGAATGCTCAAACTACCACACAATTGCACTCATCTCACACGCTAGTAAAGTAATGCTCAAAATTCTCCCAAGCCAGGCTTCAGCAATACGTGAACCGTGAACTTCCAGATGTTCAAGCTGGTTTTAGAAAAGGCAGAGGAACCAGAGATCAGATTGCCAACATCCTCTGGATCATGGAAAAAGCAAGAGAGTTCCAGAAAAACATCTATTTCTGCTTTATTGACTATGCCAAATCCTTTGACTGTGTGGATCACAATAAACTGTGGAAAATTCTGAGAGAGGTGAGAATACTAGACCACCTGACCTGCCTCTTGAGAAACCTATATGCAGGTCAGGAAGCAACAGTTCAAACTGGACATGGAACAACAGACTGGTTCCAAATAGGAAGAGAAGTACAACAAGGCTGTATATTGTTACCCTGCTTATTTAACTTCTATGCAGAGTACATGCAGAGAAATGCTGGGCTGGAAGAAGCACAAGCTGGAATCAAGATCGCCGGGAGAAATATCAATAACCTCAGATATGCAGATGACACCACCCTTATGGCAGAAAGTGAAGAGGAACTAAAAAGCCTCTTGATGAAAGTGAAAGAGGAGAGTAAAAAGTTGGCTAAAGCTCAACATTCAGAAAACGAAGATCATGGCATCCGGTCCCATCACTTCATGGGAAATAGATGGGGAAACAGTGGAAACAGTGTCAGACTTTATCTTTTTGGGCTCCAAAATCACCGCAGATGGTGACTGCAGCCATGAAATTAAAAGACACTTACTCCTTGGAAGGAAAGTTATGACCAACCTAGATAGCACATTCAAAAGCAGAGACATTACTTTGCCAACAAAAGTCCATCTAGTCAAGGCTATGGTTTTTCCAGTGGTCATGTATGGATGTGAGTTGGACTGTGAAGAGGGCTGAGTGCCAAAGAATTGATGCTTTTGAACTGTGGTGTTGGAGAAGACTCTTGAGAGTCCCTTGGATTGCAAGGAGATCCAATCAGTCCATCCTAAAGGAGATCAGTCCTGGGTGTTCATTGGAAGGACTGATGCTAAAGCTGAAACTCCAATACTTTGGCCACTGCATGTTAATAGTTGACTCATTGAAAAAGACTGATGCTGGGAGGGGTTGGGGGCAAGAGGAGAAGGGGACGACAGAGGATGAGATGGCTGGATGGCATCACCGACTTGATGGACATGAGTTTGAGTGAACTCTGGGAGTTGGTGATGGACAGGGAGGCCTGGCATGCTGCGATTCATGGGTCACACGACTGAGCGACTGAACTGAACTGAAGGAGATGAAAGACTTGTACTCAGAAAACTTTAAGAAAATGATCAAAGAAATCAAAGACAACACAAACAGATGGACAGATACACTGTTTCTGGACTGGAAGAATCAATATTGTCAAAAATGATATTACTATCCAAAGTAATCTACAGACTCAGTGCAATCCCTATCAAATTACCAATAGCATTTTTCATAGAGGATTAACCTCCAAAATATGCAAACAGCTCATACAGCTCAATTAAAAAAAAAAAAAACTCAAACAAAAAAGGGGCAGAAGATCTAAAAAGACATTTCTCCAAAGAAGATATACAGATGGCCAAATGACACATGAAAAGATGTTCAACACTGCTCATTATTAGAGAAATGCAAATCAAAACTACAATGAAGTATCACCTCACACCAGTCAGAATGGCCATCAACAAAAAGTCTACAAATAATAAATGTTGGAGAGGGTGTAGAGAAATGGGAACCCTCTTACAATGTTGGGGGAAATGTAAACTGGTACAGCCACTACAGAGAATAATACGGAGATTCCTTTAAAAACTAGAAATACAGTTACCATGTGATCCTGCAATCCTACTCCTAAGCATATATCCAGGGGAAATCATAATTTGGAAAGATACATGGGCACCAATGTTCATTGCAGTACTATTTCCAATAGCCAAGACAAGGGAGCAACCTAAATGTCCATTAACAGGTGAATAGATAAAGAAGATGTAGTATAAACAGAAAATGGAATATTACTCAGCCATAAAAAAAGAAAAAATAATCCCATTTGCAGCAACATGGATGGACCTAGGGATTATCATAATAAGGGAAATAAGTCAGAGAGAGACAAATACTATATGATATCACTTATATGTGGAATCTGAATAACAATACAAATGAACTCATTTACAAAACAGAAACTGACTCATAAGCATAGGAAACAAATTTATGGTTAAAAGGGGAAAGTTGGGGGGGAGGGAAAAAGTAGGAATTTTGGATTAGCAGATACATACTACTACACATAAAATATATAATAAATAAGGACCTACTGTACAGAGCAGAGAATTATACTCAATATTTTGTAGTAACCTATATGGGAAAGGAATCTGGAAAAGACTATATATATATATATATATATATATATATATATATATATACACACACACATATATACAGGCTTCCCAGGTGGTACTAGTGATAAAAAGAACCTGCCTGCCAATGCAGGAGACGTAAGAGATGCAGGTTAAATCCCTAGGTCAGGAAGATCCCCTGGAGGAGGGTATGGCAACCCACTCCAGTATTCTTGCCTGGAGAATCCTATGGACAGAGGAGCCTGGTGGGTTAAGAGTTGCAGAGTCAGACGTGAATTCATGCATGTACATATATATGTAACTGAATCACTCTGCTGTACAATTGAAACTATTAATAAGTGTAAATCAAATATGTCAATTAAAAATTAATTATAGTAAGTCTTCTGCATATTGACCTTCAAGTTGTGAACTTTCAAAGATGTGAGTATGTGTTTGCAAGTCCAGTCTCATAAGTCACTTCACATGTCTGGTGTATATTGTCATGTATGTCCATCCTCTACAAGTGGTTGTGCTTCTGTGTACTTTACTGTACAGTATCGTATAAGCACGGTAGTATAGTTTCTTTATTTCAAGCTAGATCTGCAAGAGGACAACTGCACTGAACTCGTTGCTATGCAACATGAAGAATTTACTAGTGAAGACCTGAAGGAGCTGGAGGCCCAGAGAAAGCACAAAGAGTGACAAGAGGAAGAAGTAACTGAAGAACTGAAGAGCTTCCTGATGCAGGAAATAGTAAAGGGGTTTTCTCTGAGAGGCCCTGTTAGGTTTTTGAGGCACCGGACCTGAATGTAGAACAGTTCACAAAGTTTGCAGTGGCCATTCAGAATGCAATCCAGTGCTACCATGTCATTATGGCAAGAAAAACAGAACTCAGACACCATGAAGACTGTGTTTTCAAGAGGATAGATGGAATTGAATCCAGCAAAGAACCAGAACCTGTGACGTCAACGTCAGGCATGAGTGACATTGCAGCTTGCCCTCCATCTCCTTTTGCTGATGATCCTTCAGCTCTACTGTCTCCCACTTCTCTCTCCTCCAGTCAGTGACACTTCTTGCCCATTCACTTGATGCCAGCCCCTGTATGCCAGCTGTTGTGCCATACTATTGTACTTTTAAAGTACTTTCTCACTGTACTTATTGTACTTTTTCTTACTGTACTGTAAGATTAAAAATGTTTTATTTTTTATGTATTATTTGTGTGCAAAGTATTATAAACCTATTAAAGTACAGTACTATATAATCAATTGGGTGAGTTGGGNCAATTGGGTTAGTTGGGTACCTAGGCTAACTGTATTGGACTTGGAACAAACTGGACTTACAAATATACTCTTGGAACAGAAGTCATGTATGTATGCAAGGGACTTACTGTAACTAATTCTAAAAAACAAACTTAAAGAGAATATTTACTTTTAACACATAGCTCTGATGTACCAAACCATTACTTCAAACAGCTCAATATTTTCAACAGTTATCTCCCCAAAGCCCTCCTAGTGTTCTAAGAATCGCTGCTCTCAAATAAAGAGACAAACAGGTCTCCCGTCTTGAGTGTGTAACTTTTATAAATTGCATCAGACCCACAGTGAGTGTCTTTCCAGGAGTTTCACCAAAATGAAAAAGAAGTTCTGAGATAAAACTGCAGCAGGAGGTCAGGTGAAGTGTGAAATTGTGGGGTCACAGACCTGACCCGCAAGCTGTTCTCAGTCAAAGCCAGGGGGTGTGAGGACCCTGGGGGGCCCACCGCTGGTCTGGTCCTATCTCCGAGGCAGAGGCCTCAGGTGCAGCTCTCGCTCTAGCTGCTCGGCGGTCAGGCTTCCCTGGATTGCCTCGCAGCCCGGGTTGAACACAGAGTAGGCGCTTTTCTCTCCCTGCGTCTTCTCCTCGGGGCCTCGCGTCCCCACATACATCCAGTAGAACAGGGACAGGACAAAATATGCCAGGCCAAATTCCAGTTCCACAAACAGTCCCAGCAGGACCAACCAGAGGAGCACCTTCAACAAGGTGACGCTGGTCAGGAGAGACCGGTCCCGCGGGGTCAGGGGCTGAGGCGGCGGGGGCCGTGGCGGTGGTGTGGCTTCAGCTGGACTCCGTGGTGGCTGTGACTCGAGGCCCCCAGGCCCAGCTACTCCCTAGGACACACAAACAAACCAAAGAAAGAATGAAGGGCAGTGGGGCCGAGAGGATCAAAACCCATCTGGAGAGGCAGCTGTCCTTGTGTGGGAAGGCTTCCCCTCATTGGTGTCTGTTTTTCTTGCCCTGCTCTCTAAGACAACTATCTTCCAAGAGCTCTCATGCATCCTGCTCTGAATCAAAACTGATCAGTGAGATGTGACTTGATGAAAACCTTACAGCGTTCAGGTGGATTCCCATCTGAGGCAGACATTTCATCAGATTAGTCTGCTGCTAACAGAAGCTAATGTAGCCCCTCCAGTAACTCCCTATAATTGATAAGGCAACAGCCAGGCACAGGCTTCCCACACAGAATCAATATATGTTTGTTGATTGGATTAGATGAGCTAAAATGTTGTTGAGTGGCATGATTTTAAAATGAGAACTATTCTACACGTTAAAAAAAAAAAACCACAGTTATAGCCACAACCTTCCCATCCCGTGACCATCCTACACAGCCCCAGGGTCTCCTAACTGGACTCCCCTCCTTTTAACCCTTCTCTCCCCACACCAAACCATGTATAGTTGCTAAATAAATCTGCCGCAAAATCCATCAACCTTCTGCTCACAAACATTTGACACATTTTTAATGCCTACCAGTTAAATTTTAAACTCCTTGGGCTGGAATCCAAGGCCTTGCATTCACTCAAAAGACAGAAGTGCCAGAACACAGGCCCCTGTGCTGGCTGTAATGGGAGACAGAGGTATTTAAGGAGCTTTTGCGAGCTTGGTCTCCAGTCCAGTATTTTCTAAACTTTTTCGGGTATGACCCACAATAAAAAATACATTTTGTACTGCAAACCCCTCCCCCCGCCAAAAAAAATATATATATGGTGTATATATATATGTGTGTGTGTATCAGGAAAAAAGTCTTCACATATCAACACTTTGATTACATATGAAGCTTTGGCTTTCTATTCTATTTTTTAAATTCCATTTAGCTAATTTAGGATAAGACCTTTAAAATTTTTTTCACTACCCATGAATGAGTCATAATTTGCAGTTTGTAAAATAATGTTGTAAAAAGTTTCCTGGACAACATGATCCACAATCTATTGCTCTCGAAATGAATCCTCTGGTCTTACAACCCAAAGACATTGCCCATCTGTGGCCAGGAATATTCCTCTCCATTTCTCAGGAACTTGCTCTCTCCAGGCAAGCACAGCTGGTGAACTATGTATACCCTGACCTCTGGGGCCATCAAGCAGGGTGCCCCTCTGCCTCCCAGAGCTCTAACTGGCTCTCTTTCTCACTGAGTACCAAACTGTTTGTAATTCAAGTGTCTCTCTTTTAATATAGATCACGTATGTCCCTAGTTGTTGCATGAGGTCACCAGACTGTTGCTGATTATCTTTTGGTGTCTCCAGAGCCAAATAGCATTGCACACATAAGTTTTCTGTACAGAGCAGACTTAGTTCATTTATTCAGTTATATCCCATATTCTTCACGTGGCAACTTAAAAGATACCAAAACTGTTATCTGATCTCCAAGAAATATATAGGTCATCTGATTCATGTTGCTTTAGCAATTCTATATTGTTAGACCTTTGGTTGTTGTTGTTGTTGTTTTTAGCATCAACTCTGGGTTGGAAAGATCCCCTGGAGGAGAAAATGGCAACCCACTCCAGTATTCCTGCCTGGAGAATCCCATGGACAAAGGTGCCTGGAGGGCTACAATCTGTAGGGTCGCAAAAAAGTCAGACACAACTGAAGTGACTTAGCACGCATTGCAATTATTACCTTTCCAATTAGATTGGAAAGTTCTTTGACATATAATCAGCTACACTCCCCACCCCCTCCACATACATTTATTAACTAAATAAATGTCACTTTCAGATTCAACCAGTGTGCACAATAGGGAAATCACTGATGGTCTTAGCAGAGAACGCATACAATCTGATTAGTATTTAAGACTACTCTGGATGCCAGGCAGAGAATGAGCTGCAAGAGAAGAAGAAAGTAAATTGTTAATAGCTCATGCAGGAGGCCCAATAAGAGAGGACCAGGCAGAGATGAGGCTGGTGACAAGGAGATCAGAGAGAAATGATGGACTGATGGATATATAACACGTCTTGAACGTGCACAACTTGAAATTCACAGTAAACTGAATTTATTTTATTATTAAAGGAACACTAATAAGAATAATGCTATGGCCACCATTTACTGAGTACCTTCAAGATGCCTGATCTCCTGTAACCCAGAAGGCAGGTCTTATTAGTCCCAATTTACTGATAAGGAGACACTGAGATGTAAGGAACTCCCCTAAAGTCACATGGCTGGTGATGGGCAGAGGTGAGGTTGGTCCAGGATCCTAGGATGATCTCCCTTCAAAGCCCTTTTTACTTAACTAGGGGCCTTCATGGGAGATGCTAAGCGGAAGGGTTAGAGAGCTTGAAGGAGATGAGGTAGGGGTAGGGGTGTTAAACTGGCAAAGGGAACAAACAAAGGAGAGGGGGGCTCCAGAGATGCCTCCAACCAATGCACTTCCTAACAAGGCTTCTCTGGTGGCTCAGAGGTTAAAGCATCTGCCTCTGATGCGGAAGACCTGGGTTCGATCTCTGGGTCATGAAGATCCTCTGGAGAAGGAAATGGCAACCCACTCCAGTATTCTTGCCTGGAGAATCCCATGGATGGAGGAGCTTGGTGGGCTACAGTCCATGGGATCGCAAGAGTTGGACACGACTGAGTGATTTAACTTAAAACTTAATGCACTTCCTACTGTAAAAGCTGTGGGTGAAAGTGTCTGTGGCCACCACAGGCACCACAGCACATATGGTGCAGTTTAGGGAAGGGACTTCCATTCCCAGAATACCAAAGTGCTTCCCACCTCAGAGCCTTTGCACTTGTGGTTCCCTCTGAGAGGAAAGCCCTTTCCTCTCACACCACCTGGCTGGCTCCCTCTTCTACAAACCTCAGCAAAAATGTCACCATGTGGGCCCTTGTCCTTGTCCCAGGTTTCTCAAGAGTGGCTCCTTCTTCAGAAAAATGGTGAGGTTACTTCCTCTATGAGGTCCTCCCTGCCCACCCAATTTAAAGTGACACTCTGCATCCCTCACCCCCGATTCACTATCACAGCACGCTGGATTTTCCTCCCTTTTGTAGCATTCATCATTCTTTTCTTTCAACTCAAAAGCAAGTTCTGTGAGAACAGGGCCTTGTCTTTATTGCACTGTCTCCTGGGACTCAGGACAGTAGCTGGAACACAGTGGGCACGTGACTGAGTGAATGAATGCTGGTGGGAAAAAGGGAGAACTTAAGAGATGACTCCTGGATCTGAAGGTGCTGCTGCTGTTGCTAAGTCGCTTTAGTCGTGTCCGACTCTGTGCGACCCCATAGACGGCAGCCCACCAGGCTCCCCTGTCCCTCGGATTCTCCAGGCAAGAACACTGAAGTGGGTTGCCATTTCCTTCTCCAATGCATGAAAGTGAAAAGTGAAAGTGAAGTCGCTCAGTCGTGTCCGAGTCTTTGAGACCCTATGGACTGCAGCCTACCAGGCTCCTCCATCCATGGGATTTTCCAGGCAAGAGTACTGGAGTGGGGTTGCCATCACCTTCTCCGTGCCTAGCTAGGTCATGCCAAAGTAAGAGGGCATTTGAACAGTGAGCCAGCTTGAGCCAAGGCCTGGAGGGGAGGAGTTGCAGGATGAGTGTGGTCAATAGACCCTGGGGCTAGATGGTGTACTGGGGGCCTGGGGAGGGAGATGGGGGTGGGGGGGCTTGGCAGGATTTAAAAAAAATTACAGGCATTTTTGTCCCACTGTGGTAGAAGCTGTGCAGAAAGAAATATTGTATTGGGGGGAAATGTTTTTCCTCAAGCTAAATTTGAGTGAGGGAAGGAGGAGGTGGACGCCTCCGTATCAATGGCCAGCAAAAAGAAGCAATTACAAATAGAAGGATAAAGAAATCTCAGACAAGGCACTATGTGCCACCAAAATTATTAGGTAGAGATAGATCAGAAATTGGCAGGGGTGGGGAGCAATTTAGTGATAATTTCACACCAGAGCAAACTCAGGAATTATACTGAGTAAATGAAAATGAGTTTTAGACAAAGTCCCTTATGAAAAACAGAGTAACTGATAAGAAGCATAGGAGGTACAGCATTGCCTCTCATCCCTTTGTCAGGCCATCAGTTTGGGGATTTTTAATAATGGAAATTTTCTCCAAGCTCAGCTCCTCTAGATTCAACTCAGTGATCTCATATTCCTTGGAAATGAGACATAAAGTGAAAAACTCATTGTGTAGGCTAGATGTTTTTTAACTGTGGGGAGGAAAAGGGGTAGAGGAAATGGATTCTAAAATCCTAAGCAATTGTGCTCTGTGAGTTCTAATCCACAATAAAGTCATCCTGAGACAAACTGTATGCAAGGAAATGGATTGTTTGAACCCTGCACACTCTTTCTGCAAGTCAGTAGGAACCCTGTGTGTCATGGAGAATAATATCTAATTCAAACTAAGGAATAAGTTCTTGATTACAAAAAAAAAAAATCCATATAACCAGATGTGGTGTAATGATAGATGAACTTAAGAAAT
>SJYQ01007057.1:10368-21167 GCA_006410935.1 Redunca redunca
TGAATGATACTGAACCAAATACAACTATCTTATCACTCATTTACCTTTAGCCACTCAATTTCTTTCATTAACCTTTTGAACCCAAAGGCATGTTATTATATTTAGTTTAATGAAATTGCATTTTATGTGGTTCAAAGCACATTCTTGTCTTTATTTTGTTATTTAATTTTTATTTTATATCATGATATATTAATAGTTTACTTACAATGTTATATTAGTTTCAGGTGTAGAGAAAAGTGATTCCATTGTACATATACATATGTCCATCTTTTGTTTCTTTTCCCATGTAGTTTATTACAAAATATTGACTAGAGTTCCTTGTGCTATTCAATTGGTCCTTGCTGATTATCTATTTTATATATAGTACTGTGTATATGGTTAATTACAAACTCCTAATTCATTCCTCCCCTCCTTAACATTTCCCTTTGGTAACCTTAAATTTGTTTTTGATGTCTGAGTGGGGTTCTGTTTTGTAAATCAGTTCATTTGTATTCCTTTTTAGATTCCACATATAAGTGATATCATACATTTGTCCCTCTCTGTCTGACTTACTTCACTTAGTACAGCAATCTCTGGGTTTATACATGTTGCTGCAAAAGGAATTTTTATTCTTTTTTATGGCTGAGTAATATTCCATTGTAAGCATATAGCACATCTTCTTTGTACACTCCTCTGTTGATGGACATTTAGCATACGTCCATATCTTGGCCACTGTAAATAGTGTTTCAATTGAACATTGGGGTGCGTGTATCTTTTTTGAAGTATGATTTTCTCTGGGTACCTGTCCAGGTGTGGGATTGCTTGATCATATGGTAGTTTTAATTTTAATTTTTAAGGAATTTCTACACTGTTCTCCATAGAAGTTAGATCAATTTACATTCCCACCAACAGTGTAGGAGGGTTCCCTGTTTGCCACATCCTCGTCACCATTTATTGTTTGTAGACATTTTGATAATGATCATTCTGACTGACACGAGGTCATACCTCATTGTAGTTTTGATTTGCATATCTCTAATAATGAGCGATGTTGAGCATCTTTTCATGTTTTTTGGCCAATTTTATGTCTTTAGAGAAATGTCTGTTTAGGTCTTCTGCACACACACACACACATACACACACACACACATATAGAGCTACATGAGCTGTTTGTACATTTTGAAGATTAATTTCTTGTCAGTTGCTTCGTCTGCAAATATTTCCTTCTATTCCATGGGATGTCTTTTTTTTGTTTGTTTGTTTATGGTTTCCTTTGCTATAAAAAAGGACTTAAGTTTAATTAGGTCCCATTTGTTTATTTTATTTTATTTTTTAAATTTTCATTACTCTAAGAGGTGGATCCAAAAAGATATTGCTGTGGTTTATGTCAAAGAGGATTGTGCTTATGTTTTCCTCTAATAGTTTTACAGTATCTGGTCTTAAGTTTAGGCCTTTAATCCATTTTGAGCTTATTTTTGAGTATGGTGTTTCAATTTTCATTCTTTTACATACAGCTGTCCAGTTTTTCCAGTGAGAGTGAAAGGTGCTCAGTCGTGTCGGACTCTTTGCAACCCCATGCACTCTACAGTCCATGGAATTCTCCAGGCCAGAATACTGGAGTGGGTAGCCTTTTCCTTCTCCAGGGGTTCTTCCCAACCCAGGGATTGAACCCAGGTCTCCCACATTGCAGGCAGAGTCTGTACCAGTGAGCCACAAGGGAAGCCCAAGAATACTGTAATGGGTAGCCTATCCCTTCTCCAGTGGATCTTTCCGACCCAGGAATCGAACTACCTGCACTGCAGGTAGATTCTTTACCAGCTGAGCTACCAGGGAAGTCCACTACTGAAGAGACTGCATTTTCTCCATTGTACATTATTGCCTTGTTCATTATAGATGAATTGACTGTGGGTGTGTGGGCTTATTTCTGGGCTTTCTATCTTGTTTCATTTATCTTTATTTCTGTTTTTGTGCCAATATCATATTGTTTTAATTACTGTATCTTTGTAGTATAATCTGAAGTCAGGGAGCCTAATTCCTTCAGATTTTGCAAGATTGATTTGGTTTTTCAGAGTCTTTCGTGTTTCAATACAAATTTAAAAATTTTGTTCTAATTCTATTAAAATATTAACATACCATTGATAATTTCATAGGGATTTTACTGAATCTATAGATTTCCTTGGGTAGCGGAGTCATCTTGACAATATTGATTCTTCCAATCACAGGACATGATATATCTTTCCATTTGTTTGTGTCATCTTCATTTTTTTTTACATTGGAGTCTTATAGTTTTTAGAGTATAGGCCTTTTGCATCCTTAGGTAGGCTTATTCCTAGGTATTATTTTTTTATTCTGATCTTTAAGCATCTTGTTGGATATTTATTCTGTCATCCAGCACGTGTGACCTTTCTCCAGTTTGGACTTATCCACAAACTTAAAAAACAATGATTGTGATATTTTCGATGAAGTGATTACATAAATGTAGAGAGAGCCATATAGCATAGCACTAGAATCCCCTGTTTTGAACTCCCATTCCTTAGTTAAAATATTCTTGTCAGTAACTTCCATATTTTGACAAACTTTTTTTCCAGGGTTATTAGTCAATAATGTACATGCATACTGAATCTCTATTACATCTTGGGCTTGTGCTGGGGAGACAATGATAGAAAGGGCACACAGAGATTCAGCCTGTTAGAATACTCAGCTGAGTTACTGTAGTAAACAAGTAATCATCCTCAAAATATGTGATTACAAGCTATGATGTTATGAATAAAACTGCCTTGAATTATTAGAGTGTGACAAAACATATGTATGGAATTTATCACTAACATCTCCCTTGACTCCTTAACAGTGTCTTTGACTCCCCCATAAAAGAAGGAGCTGAGGGTAGACTAATGTGATTTGTTCCTGGTAAATCAGTGCTGGGGCCTAGTGATCAGTGTTTCTCTGAAATATGAATCAGAACCTTTCCTCAGTGTGCTTACATATCACTTGGGGGATCATATTAAAATGTACATTTTTATTCAGTTGGAGCCAGAGATTCAGCACAGTTAACAAGCTCTAAGAAATGGTACACCGCTGCTCTACCCACCTCATTGCTAATAACAAGACCTTAACTAGATGCTCACAGTCCAGATTTTTAATAATTATTTTCTGTCCTGGAAGGACATGTCCTTTTAGAGAAGAATTACAGGAACTTTTTGAGCAGAGAAAGGCAAACAGCCTAGAGAAAAAACAGCTTTGGAATCAGACACATGTGAATTTATGCACAGACCTGCCCCTCGGAATTACATGACCTCGGCTTGGGTCCTTCTCTCATTGCACCTCAATTTCTTCAGCAGTGAAAATGGAAATAATTTGGGGAGGATAATGATAAGTTTTCCATTATGCTGGGGGGTTATTTGGAACTCAATCATGAAACATAGTTGATGTTAAACAAACAACAGCTTTTACTGTGTTTATCAAAATAATAAAATAAGCAGAGATGTGCTTTGAAAAAGATTAATCACAAAATAAGATGCAGTTTGATTTTTTAATGGGGAAATACTGGGACACTTGGATAAATCAGATGTTGCTTCAGTTTAACCATTTTTAAATTAACATATAGTTAGAAATTATGCTATATAATGGGGGTTAAAGCTAAAGCAATCATGGTTTTCAAAGAAGTCAGTCAGGGAGACAGATCAGCAAATGGACATTAGACCTAGAGTCTTGATAAACTTGGATCCATGTATAATATGAATGCCAGGAAAGTAGCATTTGGGGTGAGGAAATGGAAATAGGTTTGTTATCTATATTATAGTGGTTAAGGTGATAAGATATTATTATAAGAGAAAAAGAAAAGTGTTACTGATAGTTCTGAGACCTCAAAACTGGGAGAATAGAGGTTTCATTAACAGAAATAAGCAATGTGAAAGAAAAATCAAATAAGAGAGGAACAAAATTGATTTTTCTTTTGCACATATTGAGTTGAAGAGTTCTTAGGTCATCTCAGTGTAAATGAATTCAAAGACATTTTGAAATAGAATCACCATGGGTAGTAATACGTGTAATTGAAGCTCATTTACAGAATTCAGAGAAAACTGACTTGCACTTTCTGGTTATTTTTATAACAATATAATTTGGATCACATGTTTGTGCATCTACTGTGTGTGTACTGATATAGAGAAAGGCATGTATGTTTATGTTTGGTGTTTACCCTACATCAGTCGTTTTAAAAAATTACTGTGTTGTTTCTACTCTATTAATGACAGTCTGAATTTGGAAGGCTTGATAAGTTGTTTACAAGGAAGTTCAGACGGATAAATCAGTACATGTTTGCAGAATATTGTGAAAACATTTTTCTCAGGATGTGTCATTGGAAATGGAAATAAGTCAATGTAGGGAAACGGATATAGCTTAGACATCAAGTCACACTAACACAAACATCCAGGCCAATGCAGTTAAGCTTCTAAGAGAAAAAAAATGAAATTATGTTGATATATAAAAAGTTTTACACAATTCATATTTGTTACCTGTGAATTCTTATTAGAGTTCTCAGAATGAGATAAAAGAGAAGATTTCATATTCATGTGGCATAAACAGCTCTAGTGAGGAACGGGGAAATGAGAGACTCTGAGACTCGTGGACTAGTAGGTGCCTGAGAAGTTTTATAGTAATGTCTGCTATAAGCCAGATACTGTGCTAGGAACTTTTGCTTTTTCGTTTCTTCCTTACACTAATCCTGTGCACAGAGTACAATGTTATTCTTGTCATCTTGCAAGTAAGAATAGTGTAACAACTAGTTAAAATAATCTGCTCAAGGTGCCAGGTAGAGCATTTATGAGTCGCCTTCATGTCAACCACTTCTCTCTTTCCCTATTACAGTAGCTACAATTTCTCCTCAGTGAACTGAATTCAGTCCTGGCTTCACAAGTGAAACATAAACTAAGACAATCAGGGTGTTATGTTACTCACAGAGTTTGGCTTTGAGATGGGCATGCCATCTAAGCTCCTCCAACCGAGAACCTAGAACTTGTACTGAGAATGTTGAAACAGATGTCATTCTCTTCCACTGGCTGTATGAATGGAAAGACACTGGTAGCAGTTTTAGGATCACATAGTTTCAAAGTGAAGTGAGCAGGTAGAGAGATGGAGGCAAATGGGGTCATTGGTTAATCTGCTGGCCACACCTTGTAGATGTTGGGGAGGTTGGGGGGATTCTGGACATTTCAAGTCGTTGGGTTCATAATTAATCTTCAACATTTAACCACATTTGAAAATTCCACTTTTAACAACATCCTAACAGGCAAAGACATCACCTAGACCAGCTCTCTTTTGCCAGAGATAGGGTGATAAAGCTGAAAGAAAGAAGGCAGTTGTCCAAGATGGCATAGGCTCACTCAAGATGAAGTTAAACCTAGAATTCAGGAGTCTTTATGCCCAGTCTAAGGGAACTTCCCTGGTGGCTCAGACAGTGTCTGCCTACAATGCGGGAGACCTGGGTTCAATCCCTGGGTCAGGAAGACCTCCTGGAGAAGGTGATGGCACCCCACTCCAGTGCTCTTGCCTGGAAAATCCCATGGATGGAGGAGCCTGGTAGGCTGCAGTCCATGGGGTTGCGAAGAGTCAGACACGACTGAGCGACTTCCCTTTCTATGCCCAGTCTAATGACCCTTCCAATGCAGCAAGCTGACATACCAAGGATGCACAAAGACTGAGTAAAGTCTAAGATTTCTTGATTAGTTCGAATGTATCTTTTCTCAAAGGACTGTGATTAAATACAAACTATTGCTGGAGAAAAGCAGCAAAGGAGAAAAAAATACACTTTGTAATCATGCTTTCACGTTTTGTCAGGAAATGAATTTGACCTTTTGAAAATCCTGTGAAGCTGGTTCTTCGACTTACATGTGCCTTCATACCCCTCACTGCGCCAAGGACAACATCACTATATTTAGTACTTAAATAATTCTTTGCTTGATATCTGTCTTCCTTACTAGGTTAGATATCTTGATAGCAGGGACCATGACTGCCTGCTTCAGTTCGGTATTGTCAGTGCTTTTCACAGTGTTTGATACATGGTGGATCCTAAATAAACCTCTGTTAATGATGTTAAGTAATGTCGCCCTCTATCTTGCACCTGAGGTTCAACTCAACATGAAGTCATACCTTGGCTCATATACATAGTCTACCTAGAACAACACTGTCCAAGAGAAATACAACTTAGGCCACACATGTGAGGCATGCATGCAATTTTAAATATTCTAAAATCTCAAGTTCAAAAAGTAAACCAGTGAATTTAAAGTTAATCCAATATGCCCTAAATGTTATCATGTAAAATATAATCAACAAAAAATAATGAGACATTTTACATATTTTTTGTACCAAGTCTTCAAAAACAGATATGTATACCTCATCCTTAAAATATTTTTTAGTCTAGAACACTACATTTCAAGTCATTAGAAGCCACATACTGATATGTTAATACAGTGACTTATATTGGACATCTATGTCTATGACATTACATAAAAATAAAGCTCCAAAAGCTAAATTATAATAGAATTTCATGTGAAAAACAGTCAGAAATTTATCCTAAAATTTTACAGTACTCTATATCTCTATCTATCTATCTATCTATGTGCTACTGTCACATTAAAGTCTCCAAAAGTAGTCCTTGACACCAAAAGTTGTGATTTCAGGATGCCTAAACACTAAGATGTTAGTACCATTATAGAACAAACACCTAGTTAGTACTTAACATTATTGTTTTTCCTGTTTTGTGGGGGGGAGGGGTTGTTTGTTTGTTTTAATCATGTAATCCCAACTCAAGGGAATTTCATGGCATATATGATTCTAGTCAGGATTAATCTCAATTGTCTTACATAAATTTGAATGGCCTGTAAGAAAATTTCCACGTATGATTTCTAATAGTGGGATTGAGGACCCCTTGGGTTTCCCTGGTGGCTCAGATGGTAAAGTGTCTGCCTGCAATGCGGGAAACCCACGTTCAATCCCTGGGTCAGGAAGATCCCCTGGAGAAGAAGGAAACGGAAACCCACTCCAGTACTTTTGCCTGGAAAATCCTATGGATGGAGGAGCCTGGTAGGCTATATAGTCCATGGCGTGGCACAGAGTTGGACATGACTGAGTGACTTCACGTTCATTCACATTCAATAAACCCTTTTCAATCTATGTTAGAAAGCCAGTTAATTATTGCGTGACTTTGCACCATAGCTTAGATCAAATTTCTCTTAGCATCTGGTCATTCAACAGCCATGTTCTGAATCTTTAAGGTTACAGGTTGGTTTTAAGGATGCAGAGATGAATAGTTACTCTTTCCCTTCAAGTAAGTCACTATCTAGTTGAATAAATGGCTAATGGATTTAGGATGTCAGAGAGATTCTTTTTATAACTGAAGTTAGCCCAGGACACACTTGGTGACACACAGGAGTCAGTGATAATTTTACCTGGTGGTGGGGAAAGAAATGAGAAAACACTCCTCACAGAGGAGAAGAGCTTAAAAGGATTCTGAGATGTGAGTGGTGAGCCACTAGGACTTAGGGAGCTAAGTTCACTCTGTTCTCCTGCTCAGAGCTAAGAGTGCAGGATGGCAGGGAGGCGGGCAGGGGGTCTGTGTCCTGGGCGCAGCAGCATGGGAAAGCACACTGCATAAAGCACAGAGGGAAACCCTGGGCTTAGGGGAGACTCAGCCAAATGTGAAAGGCCAAGGTTGCCACAATTTACATATTTCCATTTTGAGACTCCCCCCAACCCTTTTAACCCATATGGTTTTGATAATTATCTTCAAATGGAAATTCAGATAGCAGCAGGCAATAAGTATTTGAAATAGGACTTCATATTGGGAGACTCAGTAGGGCACTTGGCAAGTTTTATTTCCTCCTCCCAATAAACTAGAGGGCAAAGCTGGCATTTCTTACTCTAATTGTAAGAGCTCCACTCTCACCCTGACCAGCCATTCTTAATGAGGTGGAAAAAAGCCTGGCTCCTCACTTCCCCCTTTCATGGTTTCTCCCACCTGCACAAGAAATAAACACTGGTTAGAAATAGAATTGACCTATATGTAAACAAGCACAGAATATTGCAATAAAGCCAATGCCCAGGGAGTCAACCATTTGTGCTAGCACATGGGCACCCTCCGAGTGGTGGCCCTCCCCATAAGAAAGGGTATAACCTAAAAAGCACAATGTCTGACTAATTATCCCAAATCAATTATTAGTCTACTGCAGCAGTTTCCAAATGCTAATCTACAAGTAAGTTTTCACAAATCTGAAGGAAATAAATTTTAGACTAATAAAATGTCAAATTCAGACTTAAATTGAAGAAAGTAGGGAAAGCCACTAAATCATTCAGGTATGACCTAAATCAAATCCCTAACGATTATACAGTAGAAGTGAGAAATAGATTTAAGGGACTATATCTGATAGACAGAGTGGCTGATAAACTATGGATGAAGGTTCGTGACATTGCACAGGAGACAGGGAGCAAGACCATCTCCAAGAAAAAGAAATGCAAAAAAGCGAAATGGCTGTCTGAGCAAGACTTACAAATAGCTGGGAAGAGAAGAGAAGCCAAAACCAAAGAAGAAAAGGAAAGATATACTCATTAGAATGCAGAGTTCCAAAGAATAGCAAGGAGAGACAAGAAAGCCTTCCTTGGTGATCACTGCAAAGAAATAGAGGAAAACAATAGAATGGGAAAGACTAGAGATCTCTTCAAGAAAATTAGAGATACCAAGGGAACATTTCATGCAAAGATGGGCTCAATATAGGACAGAAATGGTATGGACCTAACAGAAGCAGAAGATATTAAGAAGAGGTGGCAAAAATACACAGAAGAACTGTACAAAAAATACCTTAATGACCCATATAGTCATGATGGTGTGATCACTCACCTAGAGCCAGACATCCTGGAATGTGAAGTCAAGAGGGCCTTAGGAAGCATCACTACGAACAAAGCTAGAAGGAGGTGATGAAATTCCAGTTGAGCTATTTCAAATCCAAAAAGATGATGCTGTAAAAGTGCTGCACTCAATATAGGACTGGAAAAGGTCCGTTTTCATTCCAATCCTTAAGAAAGGAATGCCAAAGAATGCTCAAACTACCGCACAATTGCACCCTTCTCACACGCTAGCAAAGTAATGCTCAAAATTCTCCAAGCTAGGCTTCAATAGTATGTGACCATGAACTTCCAGAAGTTCAAACTGGTTTTAGAAAAGGCAGAGGAACCAGAGATCAAATTGTTAACATCTGTTGCATCATCAAAAAAGCAGGAGAGTTGCAGATACACATCTACTTCTGCTTTATTGACTATTCCAAAGCCTTTGACTGTGTGGCTCACCACAAACTATGGAAAATTCTTAAAGAGATGGAAGTAACAGACCACCTGACCTGCCTCCTGAGAAATCTGTATGCAAGTCAGGGAACAACAGTTAGAACTGGACATGGACCAACAGACTGGTTCCAAATGTGAAAAGGAGTACATTAAGGCTGTATATTGTCACCCTGCTTATTTAACTTATATGTAGAGTACATCATGAGAAATGCTATGCTGAATGAAGCACAAACTGGAATCACGACTGCTGGGAGAAATATCAACTTCAGATATGCAGATGACACCACTCTTATGGCAGAAAGCAAAGAACTAAAACTCTTGATGAAAGTGAAAGAGGAGAGTGAAAAAGTTGGCTTAAAGTTCAACATTCAGAAAAGAAAGATCATGGCATCTGGTCCCAACACTTCATGGGAAATAGATGGGGAAACAGTGGAAACAGTCGCTGACTTTATCTTTTTGGGCTCCAAAATCACTGTAGATGGTGACTGCAGCCATGAAATTAAAAGATGCTTACTCCTTGGAAGGAAAGTTATGACCAACCTAGATAGCATATTCAAAACACAGAGACATTACTTTGCCAACAAAAGTCCGTCTAGTCAAGGCTATGGTTCTTCCAGTGGTCATGTATGGATGTGAGAGTTGGACTATAAAGAAAGCTGAGCGGTGAAGAAATGATGCTTTTGAACTGTGGTGTTGGAGAAGACTCTTGAGAGTCCCTTGGACTGCAAGGAGATACAACCAGTCCATCCTAAAGGAAATCCATCCTGAATATTCATTGGAAGGACTGATGTTGAAGCTGAAACTCCAATACTTTGGCCATTTGATGTGAAAAGCTGACTCATTTGAAAAGACCCTGATGCTGGGAAAGACTGAAGGCAGCAGGATGACGGGATGATAGACGATGAGATGGTTGGATGGTATCACCAACTCACTGGACATGAGTAAGCTCTGGAAGTTGGTGATGGACAGGGAAGCCTGGCATGCTGCGGTTCATTGGGTTGCAAAGAGTCGGACACAACTGAGCTACTGAACTGAACTACTTTAAAAATAATACTTTCTTTTTCTCCACACCCTCTCCAGCATTTATTGCTTGCAGACTTCTGGATCGCAGCCATTCTGACTGGTGTGAAGTGGTACCTCATTGTGGTTTTGATTTGCATTTCTCTGATAATGAGTGATGTTGAGCACCTTTTCATGTGTTTGTTAGCCATCCGTATGTCTTCTTTGGAGAAATGTCTATTTAGGTCTTTGGCCCATTTTTTGATTGGGTCATTTATTTTTCTGGAATTGAGCTGCAGGAGTTGCTTGTATATTTTTGAGATTAGTTGTTTGTCAGTTGCTTCATTTGCTATTATTTTCTCCCATTCAGAAGGCTGTCTTTTCACTTTGCTTATATTTTCCTTTGTTGTGCAGAAGCTTTTAATTTTGATTAGATCCCATTTGTTTATTCTTGCTTTAATTTCCAGAATTCTGGGGGGTGGATCATAGAGGATCCT
>SJYQ01007057.1:28779-55664 GCA_006410935.1 Redunca redunca
TCTTGGCATCATATAGAGTTCTTTATTAAGCATTCTATTAGCTCACATACTAAAGTTATTTGAGGGCTACTCTATTAGCAATATCTTAGTTCAAAGCACTGTTCCCTCAATCATATGGTTAAGGTTATTCCTGCTTGTAAAAAAAAAAAAAAGAAAGAAAGAAAAAAGCAGGCCTCCCACACTCATTCTCAGGATGGCAACTGACATTCCCAAAGTACATTTGTGTTGCTTTATGCTAAGAGTGGGTCCCTTTGTAATCCTGACAAAACCCAAACCTCTTCTGTTTGCAGAGGCAAATGAATTTTCAAGAATCCAAAGTTCTTGTTCTGTCCCTGTCTGCCCAGAGTGGAGCCTTCTTCCGTTTTCAAAATCTCCTCTGAGTATTTCCGGGAGTCCCCAGAGGGCATGAACTTCGCCTGGAAGGTACTGGTACCCGGGGATTTACAGCAGGATTTGGTCTAATTTGCTGCCGTCAGTATTTTGCTGTAATACTCATGTCGGTGCTGAAAAACCAGGTGGCACAGGGACAGCTGTGTCCCAAATAGCCGCTCTGAAACGCCATTCCCGCAAAGGCCAATGGAGAGGACGGTGACAGCATCTGCCTTGCGTGCCCCCAGAGCTAGCGGTCTCTGGTGTGTAGTGGGTGTCCATGCGAAGGAAGAGAGAATGACCCTGACCCCAACTCCACGCCACAACAGTCCCGGAGCGCCTGGAGGAGACTGGCTTCTGCCCAGAGCTTCACCACGTCCCTCGGGAAAGCACATGAAGACCTGCCTGTAGCCCCCGGCCGTTTCACCTGACTCACTCCCAGCTCCGAGAGCCAGGTGCTTCTTGAAAGCTTCATCACTTCCTCCAGAGCACCATCTCTCTGCATTTCTTGGAGTCTATCATCAACCAAATCCTTCCCAACTAGTCACTAAATAAAGATCCTTGTGAATTTCAATGAGACTCCTGGTGCTTTAGCAGTGAATGTTGTTCTCAGAGCTTGCCACCTAGATTCCAAGTCAAATCAGAAAAACACCCTTGACACTCATTAAAAAGCATCAGTCCTTGGAGGGATACGTGTGCACATTGGTGTATTATAAAAAGACTTGCACCAGTAGGGAGAGTGTGGAGCGGTGGGAAGGCTGGGATGAAGCCATCTGGAGCGTTTATACTGAAATAGCTATTTCTTGGAGATTTAATGAAAGCATTGCCTGTTGACAACATACACTGTTCTATCTCTACTGAGAAATGACTTCCTTCTTAACTCCACATAGGAAAAAAAAATGTATTAGTATCTTTTAATTTTGTTTAAATGTTATGAATTTAAGACATGGAATAATTCCTTCAGACTTAGGGCCATGAAAATTTGACCTTTGACATTTTTAGTTTTAAAAGAATGAATTCTAAAAAACAAGAAACATGGAGAGACAGCTATGGTCAGTGGAAAGCTTGAATGATGCTGACCAAATTCTATTCCAAAAAGTTCCTTTAAATATGATGCAATCTTTCATACAAGTTATGAAGTTTCAATCAGCAGAGCTGTAATATTTCCAAGATTTAAAAAATGGTAATAATCCAAAGCTGATTTCACATATTAAGTCAATGTATCCACGTAACTGTGACATCTAATGTGACTTTTGCTCTGATTTTTTAAAGTTATTATGCTAAAAGAAGTATACAAAAAGTTAAAACACAGCCATGTCACACAGAAAATAATTTTACTTGTTATTGGGAATTTTTTTCAGTATAAATATATATTGTGATTGCAGTTCTAAAACATTATTTTACAGTTAACAATAAGGGTCATTTTCTCTGGTTTTATTTGGACACCAACTCCAGGAGCCTTTATAAAGAGGAAGAGGGCTTGACAGTGCGGGTGAAAGCAGGGGACTGCCCTGGCAGTCCAGTGCTTAAGACTCCGCACTTCCAGGCGGGAGGTGCTGGTTTGATCCCTGGTGGGGGGAGTAAGATCCTCCGTGGCACCAGGTGCAGCCAAAAACGTTTTGTTCTGTTTTTAAAAAGCAAGTCGGGGCCGGGAAGTATTTCAGAGGCTCGGTCCAGAAGGCACGGTGGTCGGGTGGATGTGGATAATGGATGGATGAAGACAGCCAAATTCAGGTCATTGCTGTTTTATCTGCCTGGGTTGTTTCTGCCTTGGAGGCAAGGTGGGTTTGACTGCCATTTACCGAGTGGACAACCTGGGGTGTAGTGGGTGTGAAATGACCTCCAGTCCACTTTTTTACGGCAAATATGAACTTGGGAAGCGTTTCTTCCACCACCCGAACCCAAAGCCCAGCTGTAGCGGAGAGTGCGGCGGCTGCAGGCCGCCTGCAGGCCCGACCGCCCCAGCGTTCTGTGCGGTCCCTTCTCTCGGTGTCTGTGCTGCAGCTGTTGCCTAAGGGTTTTGTGTTTGACCCACACGGCTCACCTGAATCCCTTTCCGGTCAGGTTTCTTGTCTGATTTCCGGTTCCCCGCAGTGAGAGGGCGGAGAAGGCAGTGGCACCCACTCCAGTACTCTTGCCTGGAGAATCCCATGGATGGAGGAGCCTGGTGGGCTGCGGTCCATGGGGTCATGAAGAGTCGGATATGGCTGAGCGACTTCACTTTCACTTTTCACTTTCATGCACTGGAGAAGGAAATGGCAACCCACTCCAGTGTTCTTGCCTGGAGAATCCCAGGGACAGAGGAGCCTGTTGGGCTACAGTCTGTGGGGTCACAGAGAGTCAGGCCTGACTGAGCGCCTGAGCACAGCGCGTTCTGACTGCCATGAGGTGGTCCCTCACTGGGGTTTTCATTTGCATTTCTCTAATAAGGAGCAATGTTGGGAAACTTTTCATGTCACTGTAGGCCATGTACATGTCTTTTTTTTGAGAAATATATGACTTGCGATTTTTAATGTGAATAGCAAGAATGCAGGGGACGATCAGAGTTGATGCTTCATGATGGTGGTGTGGACAAGACGGGACTGGTGTGTGGAGATAGTGGCTGTTCACTTACCCAGTTCTCTTGTCCTCCTGATGGTCCACCTGCCCAGTCATCTTTCCAATAAATGCACTTAGATTTACGATAAATAGCTAACATAGAGTTAAATGGTTATGCCTGAAAAGATAATCTAAAATAGTTTCATTATGTAGATTAGATTGAGGTTCAGTAATATTAAAATCACCCAAGTTCACAGAGTTACTTAGGGCTTAAATGGGATTCATGTCTGTTAATTTCTAGGCTAATTAACTGTTTTGTGGTTTGTTTTTTTACTGTGATAACGTGCACATGAAATTCACCACCGTCACTATTTTTTAAGTGTGCTCTTCCATAGTGTTAAGCACTTGCACATTGTTGGGAAGCCAGTCACCAATGACCTTGCTCATCCTAAGATGCTTTCCGTTGTACCACCAGGGGCATAGCACTACCCCACATCCATCTGCCTCCCCAGCCTCCCTTTCAGCGAGGTCTGGCCAATGGGATGTGAGGTGTGGCTTATGCCACCTCCAGCTTGTAGCCTTGAGAGGAAGGAGCATGTCCACTTGTAATTAATGTAGACCACTGGCCTTTCTCACGAAACCAGTAGCTATGTATGAAGGTTGGACAAACATGAAGAACACCCCAGACAACTTCATGAAGCAGAGTTGCTATAAAAGCTCCAACTATTCTACCTAAAAAATAAATCCCTAGACTACTTAAGCTACTTTGGCGGGGGAGGGGGTGTTGTTTCTCTTAGAGAAGCTGAACTAATGGTATTTCATTCCCCTTCCTCCACTCAAACACCATATGACAAGTGCACGGGGTTTGCTGTCTTTCCTTCTGAACTGTTAAATAGTGGGAGGTTCACACTTATTATCCTTGGACCCAAGATCCAAGAAGAATGACTTTCAGTTTATCCAGTTTGCAAGGTCAAGCTGATGTAGACACATAGGCATAAGATGCTGCAGGTCAGTGGTTGAGGGGAAGCTTGAAGGAGATTGACTTGGGGCAACATATTCAACATGGAACCTTTGTACAAAAACAGCTCACTGTTTATTCAGATGTATTTCTGGAAGATAAGTGCAGGTGGGGCAGGGGATGAGCAACGAGAATGCTGCACAAACACTGTAACGTATTCTTACATGTGTGAAAACTAGGAATATTCACTCAGGAGTTGGTGGTTCCACCAGGTGGTAAAATGCTGGATTAAGAATTCAGGAAAGATTGTTTAAGGTTTCTATGTAGCAAATGACGGAGAGCACTGTAAATGTGTTGGTTTTAATTCAACCTCGTCGTTCAGCTGGTAAAGAATCTGCCTGCAATGCAGAAGACCTGGGTTCGATCCCTAGGTTGGGAAGATCCCCTGAAGAAGGAAGGGCTACCTGCTCCAGTGTTCTGGCCTGGAGAATCCCATGCACTGTACAGTCCCATGGGTCACAAAGAGTCGGAGCGAGTGACTTTCACTTTTCGCTTGTGAAGCGTGTACTTTATATAAAGATGCATTATATTGCTGTGTATTTCTTTTCTAGAGGCATCTTGTATAGATAAATCAGGTGCTACTTTAAGAACAAAACTGCTTGGTTTCCCCCAGGACTGTGTATTTAACACTCAGTACCTTAAAATCACGTGTCTATGAATCAGACAGACTTGGGCACAAATCCCAACTCAGCCACTGGCTAGTGTATGATTTGAAAAACAGTCCTGTAACGTTTCTGCCTCAGTTTCCATACCTGCAGCTGCAGGTCATCATTCTGGCACTGTGACGTGACTGTTAGGAGTGCGGTCACGTAGAATGCTCGCGAACCGCGGTGCATCCTGCTGCCGGCTTCTGTTGCTGCTGCTGCTATATCTGAATGATAATGTCATTTTAAGAAAGCTTGATGGCTGAAGAGTCCCTTCTCCCATGCTTCCTTTTCTTGGATTTCCTTAACCCTGGTGATTTCATGCTTTTCTTCTTAAAGTTGCTGTTTATTTATTTGTTTTTGGCCACGCTGGCTCTTGTTGCCTCATTGGTTTGTCTCTAGTTGCGGAGAGCAGCGTCTATTCCTTGTTGCAGTGAGGGGGTGTCTCATTGCAGTGGCTTGTCTTCTTGCAGAGACGGGCTTGAGGCACGCAGCCTTCAGCAGCTGCAGCAGGGGACTCAGTAGCTGCAGCTCCTGGGCGTTAGACCGCAGGCTCAACAGTCGTGGTGAATGGGTTGAGTTGCTCCGTGAAATGTGGGATCTGCATGGACCAGGGATCAAACCCTTGTCTCCTGCATCGGCAGGTGGATTCTTTACCACCGAGCCACTAAGGAAGCCCTTCATATGTTTTTCAATATGAATGTTGCATCTTAAACTAGAAAAGTTTCAATTAAAACTGTAAAGGAAAATTCTACTTGAACTAAAATCAGGTTGAGTATTTTCTTTAAAAAGGAGAAAGAGAAAGAAAGAATTCAATTCGCATAGAAAAATGCAGAAAATAAAGGAATAACAGAAAGCAAAAACTAAAATGCTTAATTTGTCAGGCTCAGTAAATATTCAGTTCAGTTCAGTCACTCAGTCATGTCCGACTCTTTGTGACCCCATGAATCATAGCACACCAGGACTCCCTGTCCATCACCACCTCCCGGAGTTTACTCAAACTCATGTCCATTAAGTCGGTGATGCCATCCAATCGTCTCATCCTCTGTCGTTCCCTTCTCCTCCTGCCTTCAGTCTTTTCCAGCATCAGGGTCTTTTCCATTGAGTCAGTTCTTCACATCAGGTGGCCAAAGTATTGGGGTTTCAGCTTCAGCATCAGCCCTCCTAAGGAAGAGTGAAGTGAAGTCACTCAGTTGTGTCCGACTCTTTTCCACCCCATGGACTGTAGCCCACCAGGCTCCTCTGTCCATGGGATTTTCCAGGCAAGATGCTGGAGTGGGTTGCCATTGCTCTTCTCAAGGAGATCTTCCTGACCCAGGGGTCCAACCCGGATCTCCCACATTGTACGCAGAAGGTTTACCATCTGAGCCACCAGGGAAGTCCCAATGAGTATTCAGAGCTACTTTCCTTTGGTGACTGGCTGGAGCTCCTTGCAGGCCAAGGGACTCTCAAGAGTCTTCTCCAACACCACAGTTCAAAAGCTTCAGTTCTTCAGTGCTAGGCTTTCTTTATAGTCCAATTCTCACATCCATACATGACTACTGAAAAAACCATAACTTTAACTAGATGGACCTTTGTTGGCAAGGTAATGTCTCTGCTTTTTAATACACTGTCTAGGTTCGTCATAACTTTTCTTCCAAGGAGCAAGCATCTTTTAATTTCATGGCTGCAGTCACCATCTGAGGTGATTTGGGAGCCCCCAAATATAAAGTCTGTCACTATTTCCATTGTTTCCCCATCTATTTGCCATGAAGTGATGGGACCAGATGCCATGATCTTAGTGTTCTGAATGTTGACCTTTAAGCCAACTTTTTCACTCTCCTCATTCACTTTCATCAAGAGGCTCTTCAGTTCTTCACTTTCTGCCATGAGGGTGGTGTCATCTACATATCTGAGGTTATTGACATTTCTCCCAGCAATCTTGATTCCAGCTTGTGCTTCCTCCAGCCCAGTGTTTCTCATGATGTACTCTGCATAGAAGTTAAATAAGCAGGGAGACAATATACAATCTTGATGTACTCCTTTGCCAATTTGGAAACAGTCTGTTGTTCCATGTCCAGTTCTAACTGTCACTTCCTGACCTGCATACAGATTTCTCAAGAGGCAGGTCAGGTGGTCTGGTATTCCCATCTCTTTCAGAATTTTCCAGTTTGTTGTGATCCACATAGTCAAAGGCTTTGGCATAGTCCATAAAGCAGAAATAGATGTTTTTCTGGATCTTTCTTGCTTTTCTGATGATCCAGAGGATGTTGGAAATTTGATTCTCGTTCCTCTGCCATTTCTGAATCCAACTTGAACATCTGGAAGTCCATGGTTCATGTATTGCTGAAGCCTGGCTTGGAGAATTTTGAGCATTACTTTACTAGCATGTGAGATGAGTGCAATTGTGCAGTAGTTTGAGCATTCTTTGGCATTGCCTTTCTTTGGGATTGGAATGAAAACTGACCTTTTCCAGTCCTGTGGCCACTGCTGAGTTTTCCAAATTTGCTGGCATATTGAGTGCAGCACTTTCACAGCATCATCTTCCAGGATTTGAAATAGCTCAACTGGAATTCCATCACCTCCACCAGCTTTGTTCATAGAAACGCTTCCTAAGGCCCACTTGACTTCGTATTCCAGGATGTCTTTAATCAGATAACATTCACTTTAATCAGATAATGTGTATGCTGTATCTGTCATTTTAGGTTAAGGTATGTTGAGGTAACAAATGACTGAAAAACAGTGTTGGTTTAAGATGGTAGAGATTTACTTTGAAATTATTCCATATGTGCATCATGGCTGGGCTGCAGGCCTGTGCCCTGACTCTCATTCCAGGATGGTGGAGCAGACCTTGTGGAGATGGCTCATGTCACAGGAAAGAGAGTGTGGAAGAAATCGTGCAGTGTTCTTGGAAGGTCTGTTCAGTGGTGGCACACGAATCTTCTGCTTGTGTATCATGACAAAAAAACTGACTTCGATAGCACATGAATGTGTCATTCAACCATGGGAGGACAGCAGGTACTTTGAATAATACAGTCTTACCGCTGACTTCTGTCTTGGTCACAGATGTTTCCTTTTTCCCGTCGTGCATGCCGAATACACTCTGCTGCTGCCGCTGCTGCTAAGTCGCCTCAGTCGTGTCCGACTCTGTGCGACCCCATAGATGGCAGCCTACCAATCTCCCCCGTCCCTGGGATTCTCCAGGCAAGAGCACTGGAGTGGGTTGCCATCTCCTTCTCCAATGCACGAAAGTGAAAGTGAAAGTGAAGTCACTCAGTCGTGTCCGACTCTTAGCGACCTCATGGACGGCAGCCCACCAGGCTCCTCCATCCATGGGATTCTCCAGGCAAGAGCACTGGAGTGGCACTCTATTGCTCCTTAAAGGAGACATCATGTAGGTCTTTTCCAATCAAAGTATCAGACTCACAACCCCAGAATTCTTGTAATAGTATCATTTCTCTGGTGGCTCAGATGGTAAAGAATCCGCCTACAATGTGAGAGACCTGGGTTCGATCCCTGGAGTGGGAAGATCAGTTTTTTCCTGGAGAGGGGCATGGCACCCACTCCAGTATTCTTGCCTGGAGAATTCCACAGATAGAGGAGCCTGGCGGGCTACAGGCCGCGGCGTCGCAGAGTTGGACACGACTGAGCGCCTTTCACTGCAACAGACGCACATGCGGCTCCTTTAGAGCTGGACGTGTAAGAGCTGAGAAGGGTTCAGTGACGGGAGAGCCCACCGGAGACAGAGCCTTCTGGAAAGGAATGAGCGGCAGGTCCACAGCAGCTACTGGTCCATCTGCGGTGATGGTGAAAGCCCACTGGACTCGCTAGCCAGGACCCTGATCCTTGGCAGTGGAAAATATTCCTTGAGAAGGTCCTGGTTCTTCCCAGTCCAGTGTTCTCCATGGCTCTCGGTTCTGCTTCTGGGATGTGCTTTCCTTTCCGTTTTCCCCATTGGCTATATATATACATATGTGTACATATATATATAATATTAAGTATATCTATTATAAGTAAAAGACTTAGCCATGCTAAGTTGTTCAGTTGTGTCTGACTCTTTGCAACCCCATGGACTGTAGCCCACCAGGCTCCTCAGTCCACGGGATTCTCCAGGCAAGAATACTGGAGTGGGTGGCTGTGCCCTCCTCCAGGGGATCTTCCCAACCCAGGGACTGAACTTGTGTATCCTGTGTCTCCTGCATTGCAGGCAGATTCTTTACCACCGAGCCGTGAAGGAAGCCTACACACACACACACACACGTGCACACACACACACACCTTAGGGAATCGGTTCCCCTTGGAGACTGAGCAGCTCTCTTGACGTGCCTCTTGGCTACAGAACCATCCTGAGATGGGGTGGGGGGAACAGGACATGCTTTGTGCAATAATGCATCGTGCCTCACAGGGTTTATATGTGTTGAAAGCTCCCATGAAAAACCAGTGTCCCTGGCTTGGGGCCATGTTTGGATTCCCCTGAAAGCACGTGATTCAGGTTCTAGGGTCTTGGCTTCTCAATGAGCGTCCAACTTGCCTTTAGAAAGAGGCTCTGTGGGTTAAGCAGCTTACCCTCTTGGGTGCCCACCTAGTAATGCTGACCTGGCGCTACTCGATCTCAGCCGTGTCAGTAGCTGCTAGGAACTGACTCCCTATTCTGCACCAGTCTGTCGGGTCAGAGGACACTAAAATGTCCCAAGATATGATGGCCTTCCTTGCCTTGCTGCGACAGCCTTGGAATATTCTGCCTGCTCAATGGGCCTCCCATTGAGCACTGCAGCCTTTTCACTAACTTTGCTGTTGTTCAGTCGCTGAGTCCTGTCTGACTCTTTGCGACCCCATGGACTGCAGCATGCCCAGCTTCCCTGTCCTTCACTGTCTCCCAGAGTTTGCTCAAACTCATGTCCATTGAGTTGGTTTCTTAACTTCAGTTCAGTCGTGTCCAACTCTTTATGACCCCATGGACTGCAGCACGCCAGGCCTCCCTGTCCATCACCAACTCCCAGAGTTTACTCAAACCCATGTCCATTGAGTCGGTGATGTCATCCAACCATCTCAGCCTCTGTCGTCCCCTTCTCCTCCTGCCCTCAATCTTTCCCAGCATCAGGGTCTTATTCCAATGAGTCAGCTCTTCACATCAGGTGGCCAAAGTATTGGAGTTTCAGCTTCAACATCAGTCCTTCCAATGAACACCCAGGACTGGTCTCCTTTAGTATGGACTAGTTGGATCTCCTTGCAGTCCAAGGGACTGTCAAGAGTCTTCTCCAACACAGTTCAAAGCTTCAATTCTTAACTTACGGATTCCTAAACCCCATCCCTCAAAATCAGGAAATATGAGAGATGGTTTAAAAAAATTTTTTTAATATTCTTTCACATTATATATTTTTTTGAAAGTAGTGAGTTGCTTCATGATTTCATGACTCAGTTTGATTCAAAATGCACTTTTTGTTTTCAAAATAGAAATACAGTTGACCAAGACAAGGGGAGTTTGAACTGCCTGGATATACTTTTATGGGGACTTTTTCCAGTGGACAAACACTACAGCAGTACACAATCTGGTTGGTTGAACCCACAGATGCAGACCCAGGATATGGAGGGCCAACCGTGAAGTTATATCAATACGTGGCTTTTCTGCTGGTCAGAGAGCCAACACCCCTAACTCCCAGGTTGTTCCAAACTCAGCTGTGTATTTCTTACTGTTTCTGATTATAAAAATATAGCTGCTCATTGTGAAAAAAAGATTAACAATATGAAACTGACAACCCTGACCTGGTCGCCTCCCCTCTCGGGAAATAGGAACTTCCATGTGGACACTTCCCATATGAAGCAGAGCACTGGACGTCATAATGCAAAGGGCCGGCGCTTTGTTAACCAGCAAGTCCGGTTCATCTCCGGCTAAGCAACAACGCTCAGAGACACTTCTTTCTTAATGTGGACCACAGGTAGGCACAACGTTTTGGCTTTAGAAGACCTTCCTCAGCTTTTTCTAGCATGGTCCCTGTTCCCCAGAGCCTAGACTCTGTAACTGGATTTGACCTTTGGCAGTAACATTCCTCCATTCATTTTCTTCAACAATAATGGTTCTACGAATTGCTTGATAATTGTAATGTCTGCTTCCTATCTTTATCAGTATGTGATTTTTCCTCTTTCTCTCTTTTCATCATTTAGTATGTTCTTATTTAAATTCAAATTTCTAGGAGTATTATCCTTTTGTCAAATATGTCCCCAGCTTCTTTCCAAGTTGTGTTTATTGTATATTTTTTCATTAAAAATTAAATTTAAAAATAAGTAAAAAGTGCTAATCATTTCCTTCATTATTTATGATTTTGGTGTCCCAAGGTATACTACTTTTTTTCTCACTTTCTTCCCCTTCTTTTTGGCTAGGCTTGGGGAAAAGCTTTAAAACTTTCACTTAATATACCTGTAATTCCATTTTAGTTACAAGAATGCCCACTTCCTATGTGCAACTGTGATTTGGTTTGGTACAGGAAGTTGATGATTTTTATCCTTTCTTTGTGAAATATACTTATTATTAATATAAAATGGCCTTTCGAGATAAGTAGCTCTTTGTTGCACCAGGCTCTACTCTGTCTAATGGTCGCCTTCAGCATCACTTCCTTTGACGTGTGTGCGTGCGCGCTGAGTCGCTTCAGTGATGCCTGACTCTGTGACCCTATGGTCTGTATCCCCAGGCTCCATGGGGATTTTCTAGGCGAGAATCCTGGAGCAGAGCAGGCTGCCATGTTCTTCTCCAAGCGGCCTTCCTGACCCAGGGATCAAACCCACATCCCTTCTGCCCCGTGCCCTGGCAGGAGGGCTCTTGGCCACTCGTGCCAGCGGGACATCCGTTACAGGTATTTTCCGTGGCTTCAGGGTTGATGTGCGTCATTGATGGTGTATCATTGGACTGCTTTTTTCGTTCAAAAACAATCACATTTATGCGCAAGTGAGTTGCTCTGCCGTTCACCTGAGACCAGCGCCAGATTGTTACTCAGCTGAACTCCAGTACGAAATAAAAATAAAAAATAAGCACGCATTTAGCAGCTGCCCGCAAGGTGCCAGGCCTCCGCGTGCAGACGTTCTGATGCGACCCTCACAGCCCTGTGTCCTGGATCTCATCAGGCTCGGTTTAGAGATGAGGAAGTCCTGAGATGGATGAGCTTGTCGACGCGCATATGCCGTGAGTCAGCTGCAGACGCAGGACTCCAGTCTCCCGAGTCCAGGCCTGTTTCAGAGTTTCCTCAGTTGTTCGGGTAGGTTTCCCTCTCCCCTCGATCCCCTCAATTTCGCACCTAAGTTTCGGTGAGTTGCCTAAGGTCGTGCAGCTACAGCAATAAACTTTGAATCCGGGCCTCCTGACATCAGGGACTTCGTGTGTTTCATCTTCTCTGTCTCATTTCGGTGACTGCTAGTGAGGCATCTCCCCCGGTGAAGTAGACTTGGCTGCTACTTTCCAGGGACTCCCATGAGCAAGGCACTGTGGCAGATGTTCCACAGTACAGTGATCAGAGCACGGCACGCTCTTATTCTCCCTGAGGACCACCACTGCTTCCTTTTCTCAGTGGGTCTGACTTAGTGTCTTCTTGCTGCATCATCGCCGCCAGCACCACCCCACCGCCATCATCATCAATGCGTCACGGCCGTCGTCATTCTTTCTGCTCCCTTTGAGCTCCAAGAGCATCTTAAATTGTTCTGTTGTTACAGACCTGCCTTCTTGGCCTCCCTAATCAATCAAATAGACATTGATCAGAGGCCAGTCAGGAAATTCAGGCGAGGCTTTATCGGGATCCCTGCTGCAGCAGGGGTGGGTGTGCTGTTTTGCTCGCTACCTCCTGCGACGCAGGTAGGGGTGGCGTGGGAGGCAGGTTGGTTCCTTAAAAGGGGTGAGAGTAGGGGCAGGCCCGGGGGTGGGCAGGAGGGGTGGCCTAGGTGGTTTTATCACCCCCTTGGGGGTGCTGAGTACTGTGGACATGCACAGTACCTGCTTTTGCTCCTGACACTCTGTGTTGCTCTCAGCTCTCCAGAAGTGACAGTTAGGCTTTTTGGTCTTTTTATATCTTATTGTCCGTATTTTGCCCCAGTTGCCCATGCGTGCAGTTATTTTTAGTCACCTATAGTTTCTTGGTATTTAGTTGTTTGGGAAGACATTTGTCCAGGGGCAACCGTTGCAGCAAAGGGTCCCAGATCCCAGGTTCCAGCTGTGATTATGTTCATCATTTATCTGCAGTCCCTCCACACCTCAGCCACACCTACTTTTAGCTCCTATCATTGCCTTTCTGTGACAGCTTGTTGGCGTTCTTCCTTAGTGCCCCTCATTGAAGGAATTTTTCCTTGTATTAATTGGAGATGCCAAAATGCCGTGGGGTATCTTTTCTGAGCTAGCAGTTGATAATTTCATAACTGCACTCCTCCTCTGAACCCTCCATACTGGTTTTATCCCCACAGGCCTCATGGTGCTTCCTCTTCACTTTCGTTAGAGCCTCGGCGCACGTCAACAAGCAAAATGTGTGGCTTCCCTTGGTTCTGTCCACTTGCATAACTGTGACATTTTTTACTTATTATGACAACTAGTGGGCAAGTTGATGAGTTTACTCCAAGTTCAATACCCACCTCTAGAAGGCACTCACCTTTTGTAGCTCTGCCTTACTGAGAAGACATCTGCTGCTGCTACTGTCTAGATTTATCGTGCTGTCAACAGGCGAAATCCTGAAACGTACGTACATGCTCATTGACCCACGTTCGCAGCGTTATCTCTGTGTTCCTGACTTGCAGACTTTGCTCTGGGGGCTACAGCCTCTCCCAGGGCTGGAGGCATCACCGTCAGCATGCTGTTTGTTTTATCTGCTTTCATTTTGGGTAAAGCTATCTCTGTAATGGCATAGAGTATGTGGTATCAGAGGAAAAGAGTGAACAGCCTTCAGAAGCAACAGCTCTATTGCAAAGAACCTCTTCTCATTTTCTGCTTGGTAAAGATCTTGATTCTGAGTAGGGGACAGACAGTAGGAGAACATACTGTATCTTTTTCTCCCGGGTGGTTCTGTTTTATAGAGGTGAAGGTTAGGCGTTTCTGAAATGAAACAAATAGTTTTGATTTGTTCAGTCTTTTTGTCTTATGATTAGCATGGAGTCCTTTCAGAGTCTTGCATTAAATTGTTCATAATCAAAGTTTTTAGAATTGCTGTGAGTTTTCATTGTTTTCTCATCTTTACAGTTATTTTCATTGAAAATCAGATGAAGTTTTACTGTGGTAAAATATGTCATCCCTGAAAATTGCTCTTGGCACTATATATATTAGGAAATACTCTGAATGTCCAGCAACAGGGAATAAACAAAAAAATTATGGCATATGTCTGTGAAAGAATACTTTGTATTCTTCAAAAATCATATTGTTGAACACATTTAATGTCACAAGGAAATGCCCATAGTCTATGATTCAGTTAAAAAAATTATAAAACAGTATATACAACGTGGTTCCAATTTCATAAAATAGTAAAAAAAAAAAAAAAAGGAAAACAAAAAAGATAGGAAAGATCTATAATATAATATTTATAGGAGTTTTCTGGACAGTGCAATTCCGGGTAACTTGTACACTTTATTTGGAAGGTGTTTTATTTTAAATTTTTTTGTTAAAATATGTATTACTTATTAAACTAAGACAGATAATTTTTAGCAGTTTATAACTTATTTGCAAAGGTGTTATCTTTAAGGATTAATATTATGTACATCGTGGTTTGGGGTGGAAGGGAAATGTATTCTCAGATATAGAAAAAAAATTCTCCAAGAGCAGTGGTATGTAAGATACGTAAGAACCACAGTGTTGATTACTGTCCTTTGAAGTAATTTACATACCTATATATATATTACCTGTGTGCATGTACACACACACACAGACACATGTGTTTGCTTCTGAAATTGATCTGAAGGTGTCTGATGGTCAATGTAATAGGGTGCTGGTCTCCCGTCCATGAGAAGACAGGAAGGCAGACTCGTTGGTAGCCCAGCAGTTCTCAGAGTGCAGCCCGCAGACCCCCAGGGTCAGCATCATTTGGGCTCATCTTACAAATCCAAGTCCTCAAGCTTCACCTCAGGACTAGAACTACTAACAGAAATTCACCTGAAACTAACAACATTGTTCATCAACTACGTCCCAATATAAAACTCAAAATAATTTAATGGAGATTAAAAACAGTACCACTTCATATAGCTAAGATTAAAAAAAAAAAAAAAGAAATTCAAACCTGTGTTTTAAAACCTGCCCCAGATGATTCTAATACATACACATTTGAAAGTCACAGCTATGGATGTTAATTAATCTTTGAAGCAGGCATTATGAAATGGATGAAGATTCTCACAAGGATGGTCATGAAGAGCCAAAAACACTCCGAGAGATGGCAGCGTCTCCAGCGCTCAGCAGGGTAACTCCCCAGAGGCCGTGCTCCATCACAGGTGGGCGGCTGGGCCGCGGGAAGGTGAGGCCGGACCCTCCTCTTTCTGCGGCTCTGGTATTTCGCATGTGCTTATTGTGGGAAGTAAAGAGTAAAAAAATATCATGCATGCTATCAGCTTCTTGTGAACGCTTCAGTTTCACTTGTGCACCGCGATTGTGTGAGGACTGGCAGAGGCCCCGGAACAGGCTGCCCCGTGCTTCAGAGGAAGCGATCTCCGCCCGAGGACGCCTGTGGCGCTGCTGCTCCTGGGCCGTGTCTGGGCCGTGTCTGAGGTCAGGTGCTGGCTCACAATGGTTGGCGGTGGAGATTTGAGGGTGAAGATGTGAGGTCCTGGAGCTCAGGGAACCAGAATCAATCTGGCCCTCCCTGGTCTCTTTTCGTACATGGTTGACCTGATGGAAGAGCTGGCTTCCTGGGGAAGCCTGGACCGGGGGAGTGTGACACACCCACTGTAGACTTTTAGGAGAGAACTTTCCTCCACTTCCTTATGGGGGTGTCCTTTGCCGGGTAACAAGCTGGTACTGATGTATGTGGCTGAGACTTGGGTCCAGGGAAAGCGATCAAGCAGGGGACTCACCTTAGGCTGACAGATCACCCAGGTACCAGGAGTCCTTTTCTTCATAGTAGAGTTACCAGACTTAGCAAAAACCAAACCAAACCGACAAAAACACCCAGTGCCCTGGTAAAATTTGAATTTTGGATAAACAATAAATAATCGTTAGTATAAATATATTCTATGCAGTATTTGGGATTGCTTGATAGTATATTGTATGCACTGGGTTTCCCAGGCGGTGCTAGTGGTAAAGAACCCGCCTGCCAATGCGGGAGACATAAGAGACACGGGTTCGATCCCTCGGTTGGGAAGACTCCCTGGAGGAGGGCAGGGCAACCCACTCCATATTCTTGCCTGGAGAGCCCCATGGACAGAGGAACCTGGCAGGCTCTGGGGGGTTGCACAGAGTCGGACACGACTGAAGCAACTTAGCACACACACACACACACACATGCATTATTTTGGTATAAAATATTTAATATGTATAAAATATTTAATATGTATAGGAATGATGCTAAAGCTGAAACTCCAGTACTTAGGCCACCTCATGTGAAGAGTTGACTCATTGGAAAAGTCTTTGATGTTGGGAGGGATTGGGGGCAGGAGGAGAAGGGGACGACAGAGGATGAGATGGCTGGATGGCATCACCGACTTGATGGACGTGAGTCTGAGTGAACTCCGGGTGTCGGTGATGAACAGGGTGGCCTGGTGAGCTGCAGTTCATGGGGTCGCAAAGAGTCGGACACGACTGAGCGACTGAACTGAACTGAATATTTAGTATGTTGTGGTTTAGTTAATATTCTATTCTGTCTTTTCGCACTGAGCTGGATGTTTTGGGGGGTATGAATTATATTTGATATCTCTAGCATGCAATAGTTGGGACACGGTTACCTTAAAAGATGATCTGTTTACCTAAAATTTAAATTTAGCTGGGAATCCTATATTTTGTCTGGCAGCTCTCCCAGGTAAACTTGGCTAGGCAGAAGACTCCATTAGGATTTGGGACAAAAGCTTGACAGAAAAACAAAGGTTTTGTCGGAATGTCACCCTCCTTCAGGAGCCTGCTGTGAACTCGGGTGTCAGTGCTGCTGTACCCCAGCCATCCCGACGCTGTCTCAACATCAGCGTGACTCACAAAGAACAGCCGTACACTAGACTGGTTTATATATTTGTCATTTTTTTCCTTGAGTAATTTCAGATTTCTCAAGGAGGTTAAAAGGAGGTCATGGGGTAGAGCACGGCTCCTTTGACATGACCCGTGAATAATTTCTTTTGAGAAATAGTAATATACTCCCAAGGCTCATGCACAGCAGCAAACACCATCTCACTTCCTCCGCCAACAATTTCCACACAGAGGTAAGGGCATTGCTGGCCGACAGGTCTGTCTCTAGGACCAGCTGTCATATTCAGCCAGGAGCCCAGAAAGAAAGAGTTATGATTCATACCTGGTTTTCCCCTTTCTGCCTCAACGGCAGTTTAGGAGACCAATTCTCCTGCACCCCAATTCTTTTTCTAATGAGAGGAAAGGCCATTTTATAGAAAAGCCAAGTCTGAAGCTCATCCAAGAAGGTTAAAGGGATTTTATTTCGTGTCCTCCAGCTTGGTCTATCTGCCAGTCTGGGAGCAGAGCTCTCTGCAAAGCTTTGACTGCTGCCGGCTTTCAGCTGGGGAGGTTGTATATGAGCTGCGCTCCTCTCCCAGGTGAGAACAGGTGTACACCACTTTAAATTTCCTGTGGATCTGATTGCATCATTTGTTATATTATCCAACATAATGACATGAACTACGTAAATAATAAAATGCCAGTTGCCTGCTGAAAATTTAAAGTGGCAGGTCCTCTTTCTTCCTGGAGAGGCTGCCGACAGCTGGCGGAGCTTTCAGCGCTGAAGAATGAGGACGGAGCTGGGAAGGCGCGGCGAGATGCTTCCTCCTCCGGCTGATGAAGGGAGCTCGGCCCGACCCGGAGCGGAGGCACCACGCCTTCTCCTGCGGTCATCACACACTTGACCAGGCAGGCCAGCTTAAGGCAGGCTTCAGTCAGAAGACAACGGCAGAGGTGTGTTCAAAGGGCAAATGCTCCGCCGTGAAGAGAGTAAAACAGGTAGCTGGCGCCAGTTCGCCCTGTGTATGTGCTGGCAAAAAGGCTCGCTCAGGGGTTTCCTTAAGATGGTGCGGAAAACCGGGGTGAACTTTTCAGCCAACCCAAGACACAGTCACTGTTGCTTGTCTATTTTTTAACCAAGGGTCCGCTTGAGGGTACATATTTGTGCTGTGTAGGGCCCATAGCACAAAGGCCAAGCAGACAGGTTGATTAAAGGTTTCCCTCAGGTTTGGAAACTCAAGGCAAAACTCTTCCAAGCTTCCCACCTACCGTTTATCTCGCTACCCAGGTTCCTTAAAATCCAAGAATGTTCCCCTGAACTTGAGCCACATGATTATCAGATTGCCATCCACAGCATAAACCAAACGAACCACGATTTTTTAGTCGGTTGGCTTCAACATCAGTGCCCTGACCACCCATCCTGGAAGCTTTGTGTTAGGTGCAGGAATCAAACAGTGAGTAAGATACGCTCCCAAGGCCCTTACGGCCTTGCCGATCATTTCAGTAGGAGTTCAGGGTTTCATCTATAATGTCATTTGCAACCAAGAGATGAATCAACCATAAAGAAGCCTTCCCGAAGTAACAATTCTTTATCTCTAAATTCCTTTTTAAAAAACACAAAGATGTAGTTCTTAGCTAGCATCCTTAACCATTGGTGCAGAAGTGATTGCCGAAGACCAGCTCTCCAAACGTCTCTAGACAGCGATAGCACTCTGAGAAGAACTAGCCCATGTTAGGAGCTACATTTGTCCTACCAATATGATCGGGCTTCTAGTTCTGGGCTGACAAAGACGAGATGCACAAATATGTTCTGGAGGCCTTACAGGAGACATAAACAGTGTGGTGAAGGACTTAACAGGGGATTTGGCTATGGAGCAGTTGCTGGTGTGTTGGGCAAGGAATGGATGCCAACACTGTACACAGCTGTGAGGCTTGCCAACTCCAAGCATTATCTGCTTATGAATTAAGAATGCATTTTGATGGCGCTCTGCTAATTTGCCTAAAGGAAGGAGAGTGAGAGCTATAGGTATTAAAAAAAAAATCTCCCAGGTGGGTGAGACATTGGTGACCTCAATCCTAGGTAAGTTGCAATTCTGTATGGATATGGTAGGAGAAAACATGATGTGTTTAGAGTGTGACTGTTCGGGGCAACGTTTTGGATGGTTTGCTGACTGTAACTGTTCTGACTTGAAATGTGTCATTTGCAACAAAAGAGAATATGAGTTTCTGAGACAGTATCCAGCACTGTCCTGGTGTTTCATGCTTGTGTTTTATTTCATATACGTTAGCTTCCCTTCTACGCTCTGTCTGTACTCTTCTCATCCCTCCATTTTCAACTTGTTCTATCTTAGGCATGAGAACGGAAATGTACTGCAAAATGATGATGGCTTAAAAGTGTGAATCTAGATTCATGAAATGTCAATAGCATTTCCCCTAAAATGTAGCAGTTATATAAAACTGCATTACAGGTATGTGTACACATGTCGCATCTCACTGATGTCTGGTTCAGCAGGCATGGCTTTTACCTTGTACTTCTGTGAATCCTCGATACTGCCTTAAAAATAATAATTAAAAGCGTTCAGTTCAGTTCAGTCGCTCAGTTGTGTCCGACTCTTTGGGACCCCATGAATCGCAGCACGCCAGGCCTCCCTGTCCATTACCAACTCCCGGAGTCCACCCAAACCCATGTCCATTGAGTCAGGGATGCCATCCAGCCATCTCATCCTCTGTCGTCCCCTTCTCCTCCTGCCCGCAATCCCTCCCAGCATCATAAATGAGTCAGCTCTTCGAATCAGGTGTCCAAAGTATTGGAGTTTCAGCTTCAAAATCAGTCCTTCCAATGAACACCCAGGACTGATCTCCTTTAGGATGGACTGGTTATATCTTCTTGTAGTCCAAGGGACTCTCAAGAGTCTTCTCCAACACCACAATTCAAAAGCATCAATTCTTTGGCACTCAGCCTTCTTCACAGTCCAACTCTCACATCCATACATGACCACTGGAAAAACCATAGCCTTGACTAGACGGACCTTTGTTGGCAAAGTAATGTCTCTGCTTTTGAATATGCTGTCTAGGTTGGTCATAACTTTCCTTCCAAGGAGTAAGCCTCTTTTAATTTCATGGCTGCAGTTACCACCTGGAGTGAATTTGGAGCCCAGAAAAATAAAGTCTGACACTGTTTCCACTGTTTCCCCATCTATTTCCCATGAAGTGATGGGACCGGATGCCATGATCTTCATTTTCTGAATGCTGAGCTTTAAGCCAACTCTTTCACTCTCCTCTTTCACTTTCATCAAGAGGCTTTTTAGTTCCTCTTCACTTTCTGCCATNCCAGCTTGAACATCAGGGAGTTCACAGTTCATGTATTGCTGAAGCCTGGCTTGGAGAATTTTGAGCATCACTTTACTAGCATGTGAGATGAGTGCAATTGTGCGGTACTGTGAGCATTCTTTGTCATTGCCTTTCTTTGGGATTGAAATGAAAACTGACCTTTTCCAGTCCTGTGGCCACTGCTGAGTTTTCCAAATTTGCTGGCATATTGAGTGCAGCACTTTCACAGCATCATCTTCCAGGATTTGAAGTAGCTCAACTGGAATTCTATCACGTTCGCTAGCTTTGATCATGGTGATGCTTCCTAAGGCCCACTTGACTTCACATTCCAGGATGTCTGGCTCTAGGTGAGTGATCACACCATTGTGATTATCTGGGTCATGAAGATCTTTTTTGTACAGTTCTTCTGTGTATTCTTGCCACCTCTTCTTAATATCTTCTGCTTCTGTTAGGTCCCTACCATTTCTTATATATACAAAATTTACATATATACAAAAATCATAAGCATATTTAATGATATTTATATGATAAATAAATAAAGGAATTATTGTTGAAAAATAAGAGAAACTCATTCAAGGACCTGTTGCAAAATGATAGGTAATAGATGCGTCTTAAATAGATCAGAGATAGAAAACCTAAGGAACTGAGTATCAGAATTCCTGGGTCTGTGACAAATGTGCTTTCCAGAGTCAAATTTGCTCAATGAATCACTATTTTGTTCTAACAGACCTCAGTCTTGCCAGCAACATGGCAGAACATCAACTCAGGTTTATGGATGAGCTGGGTTTTTTTCCCTTAAGCCGTAGGTTCTCTTGATCTTGGGCTCCCATTCAAAGATTCACGTTCCATAGTGTAAGCAGAGATCTATAAAGGTAGTTCCAATATATTTGGCTGGTAGAGGTCAGATAGCTAGAAAATAAGGAAGATAAGTCAAATGCTCAGGGGTCGAATCTCAGTTCTGCTGCCTGCTCTGACTTGACAGCCACTCTCATTCTCCACTGTAGATGAGGGGAAGTAGTTGTGAGAATTAAGTTGGATGGATGTGCATAAAGTACACGGCACATAGTAAGATCTGTACACGATAAAACTGTAGACTGTTGGAGAAGAAGGGATCATTTTTACTCATAAAGTTGGAAACAAATTTTAAGATAAGCCTGAAAGAAAGAGCAGGGTTTGTTTCATTTTATCTTGTTTAGGCACAGAAGCAAGGGGATGAGACTCCAGACAGAAGAAATAGCATGAGCGAGGCACTGGGGCTAGGCTGCACAGGATGTGTTCATGGATCAGAAGACCACCCATCGCTGTCCACAGGTGACCCCCAGAGCAGAGGGAACTGCACGCAGGATGGGCAGGGGGACATTCCGAGACACGGGCTTGTTCACAGCACAGATGACGTTAGAACCTGTCTTTTGACTCCCAACGAATGATTTCTTTAACAAATACCAATCTTCCTGAAACTAGAATTTAAATTTCCAGCAGTTTTCAGTATCTCCAAGGAAGTTTAAATGCAGTCTACACAAATTGCTGGGGAAAGGATCTTTATTCAGCCCCCTGAAAACCCAGCATCTACCTGTTCTGGGTGAATATTAAAGCCTTCTCAGCATGCTTTGACAATGAGGGCAGATGTTGCCGCCAATATTTTTAGACAGAATTCAGAGACCTGCTAAGAATTCTGAGCAGCTGAGCATTTATGTTCCATATAGGCTATTCGTCATCCCGCAGACATATCTTTAAATGCCCCAGTATGAAGTTTGCTCATCTACATCATACAAACCCAACATCAGCTGTTCGTGGATGCTTACTTAGTAACTGTGATTTAAAGTGCAGTGGGGTCCATTTAGAGTGGACCAACCTATTTATAGACAAGAAGCCCAGAATTACTGTCATGCTTTGGGAAAATTATGGTCCTACTTATAATGACTTCTTGCTTTCCATTACATTCAGCTAAAGGGAAATAACAACTGTTTGTTTTTAACTTGGGTTTTTGATTCACTGTGCAAGAGTGCAATGATTAGCATAAAATGTTCAATAGCATATGATAGATGTTCCATGACATTTGATAGGCATATTTTCAATCAATGTTTGTTGAATGAATAAACAAGTGAATGAAACCAGCTGAACCATACTTTTAAGCTGTTTCAGAATGTGAACTTTGGTTCAAGCTGATACCTACAGCCATGCTGTTATTCTATGCAAACAAGAAGAAAAATATGTTCTAGAAAGATTCCCGAGCAGATGTCAGTCTCCTGACTGTGAGCTAGTCATTTAACCTCTCTTCTTCTTTGGGGAATGAAGGGGTTGAATTCAGTGATAACGAAGGTCCCTTCTGGCTGCAAACCCCGTGACTGAAGTTCGGGCTTGGTTGACGCTGTGCCGCTTGAGACGGTCCCTTGCCACTTCTGCCTGAGCTGAACTCTTTTGTTTCACATTGGAAGCATCGCAATCCATCTTACATTTCTCCATGAAAATAATGTCTTCCTTAGCAGTTTGCTGTCTGAGTGGAATGTTTTTCTTTTGCTCAACTGGTTTACCCGAAACGTGTTCACTTTTGCATCTCGTCTCTTCCCCTCTTGCTGAGCATCCTGAGAGGCAGGGACTGAGCCTCATTCATCTTTGCAGCCTTTAAGCACCCAACCCCAGGCCTCCCAGAACAGAATCTCCTCTTTACAATCCCAGTGTTATCGTCTCACAGTCACCCTGGAATAATGGTTCCCACTAATTTGTGGGTTTAATAAAATGCAGCTGCTGCAGCAGCCAGCCCGCTTCAGCCTGCTCTGCCGCCGCCAGTATGTGCTAGCCACAGGGCTGCCTTCCGAGTCCTCAAAAGTGCCGAGTCCGTCGTGGCTTCTGGAGGGATGTCCTGTCTAGAGTGCTTTTTCTTGAGCTCCCTATTCAAGTGTTGTTGCCAAAGCCATCATCTCAGAGAAAGATTCCCTGGCCACCTCCCTGGGGGTTCCCCATTTAATAAATATCGCCTCTCCCCTCCAGCCCTGCAGCCTGAAATCCTGATGGATTTTAAACTAGCTTTGCTTTCTGTTCCCGTTTAGAACATCACCTGTGTGAAAGAACACTGTCTGTGTTGCCTTTTCCTCTGTTGCCAGCAGCTGGGACAGTGCCTGGCAGGTGGGAGGTGCTGGTTGAGTGTCTGCGGCCTGACTGCCGGGCCCCTTCCTCCCTCTCCCCCACCTGTCAGCGGCCGCCCCGTCCCTCTAGGTCCTCACCGCGTTCTCCCCCTTTGCCTTTGGCGCGCCTTGGTCACTGACCATCACTTAGCACTTCTGTGAAATGTCATTTAGCATAACATCCCTTTTGCTACCTTTAGCACAATCCACCAGAAAGTTCCTCATATCCTCTCCATTTAATGACTCAAAATAGGAATTGCCATCTGTAAACAAGTCAAGATTTTATTTTGTCAGAGGACAGAGAAAAATGCTTTGAAATTTTAATGTGATGCTATTGCTAGACATTACATGATTAGAATAATGGGAATGGAGTGGAAGGCATACCGGAAACTTGCCAGTTTATGGAATAAAAAGCGTCCTAATAAGAATTGTTATAAGACTTCATTAGCAGCAGTTCTATCTCAGGTTCTATATATAGGAGGCAGAATGAGTAATAGCTCATCATCAGCAAGGCAAATAGCCTAATAATTAAAAAATAACCATCATCTGATGACCTCAGAGGACGCTGTGTCTGTGTTATCAGGACAGCTTTTCACAGGATGAGAGACCCTCCCCGCAGAACAGCTGCGTCCCCAGAGCCCCACTTAGTAACTTACAGGAAGAGCGTGTGGAAACAGTTTCAGACATAGTCCTGCCCTGCTCCAGACTTTTCTTTAGGTGGCTGCTGGAGCTGGGGACTGTCCCAGCTCTGCTGGGTGCCAGGAAGGACTGAAATGCGTGTGCCCCACTTTCGCTTGCCAACTGGAGCTCCAGCAATGGAAGGTGTTGGCAGGAGACTGGATTGGAGGGAGGGAAAAAGCCAGTGCGTGTCTCCTCCCACTCCTCTGCCCTGCGCTGCGCCTCCCGCAGGGGCCGCCCCGCCTCCGAGACAGGCCCTGGCTCCCGGCGCTGGTGGGACCACTTCTTCCTGCTGTCCTTCCAGCCCAAGAAACCAAGAGCACCTCCTGCCACTGTTACTCTGGGCCACCTCACCGTCTCCTCTTTCCCCTTTGGTTCTGGCACTATCTCATACTTCCTGGTAGCAACTTCCCTTGTTGAAAGATCTGCTGTGAATTCTGTTGTTCAGAGGAGGTCCTGATGGTTCCAGTGGGCTGGGAGCCATCAGTCTGGGACTCTGGTGTTTAGATTTCTGAACCTGTGGTCTTTGGTGAGGCTTTAAGAAAGGAAAAAACCCGTCTCCATCAATTTGGACTATATTCTTTGCAAGCAATCTATGCTGTACTTAATCTCCATTGGAAAAACGTAATTGAAGTTTAAGAAGGGTGGAAAATTCATGCATAGTAATAATGAAAGCACAGTTTAAATGTAATAATGGGAACCTTAGTTTTTAAAAGACCCATTTAAGTATCTAATTAATAAAGGACAAGGAAGGGCAACAGAAGGCTCTCAACACAAAGCAACTCACTCAGAGCCCAAACAAAAACAGCTTTCTTAGAAACCAAGGATGCTTGGCTATTCACAGGGCAGCTTGAAACTCATTCTACTGATCTTTGAGAACATGCTAAATTCAAAGTCAAAGGACATTGAACAAAACAGTTCTAGAGAATTGTGTATCTCCACACAATATGTGGGGAAGATAAGCAAGAAGGGATTCAAAGGCTTCACTAATAATGCAAGCCGAGCATCCCTTGTGATACCAAAAATCAGGGCTATGTTTTCCAAGAGCGGACACAACCTCCAGGGGCAGAGGTGAGGGATGGTATTGTGAGCAAATTGGAAACCAGTTAGACAACCCATAATTTTAAAAAGTTTAATTTGTCTGAACACCATAAAACACAGACCGGCTCTCTGTGGTGAAGAGACAATAGCTTGAGGAGTTTCACTGTCACCAACTCAGGGATGCTCTAATCTTCTTTTCCAGACATGACCGGAACGCATCTGCCTCAGATGGGTGTTTCTGTGAAAAAGAGTTTACCTGTAAGACTTTCTGCACATGTATTCTGTGCTTCTAATCCTCCTCACGCTGCTGCGCGCCCTATTCCTTCTGTAGCTTCTACAGTGTAACTCTTGAGACCATGAAGATACTTTCTTTTTTTGCGTGTGGAACTTCCTTGTCCATTTATTTTTGATTGGAGGATAATCACTTTACAAAGTTGTTGTTAGTCTCTCCCCGGTACAACAGGGGAGTCAGCCGTAAGTACGCATGTGTTCCCTCCCTCTGGAGTCTCCCGCCCGCCTCCCCTCCACCCATCCAGGTCATCCCAGGGCCCCAGGCTGAACCCCGTGTGCTTAGGGCGCCTGCCCACTAGCCGTCTACTTCAACGCGCTTCAGAGCTCCTCTTAGCGCATCCCACCCTTGCCTTCGCCCACTATGTCCGCAAGCCCCTTCCCTATGTCTGTGCCTCTGTTCTCCTCTGCCCAGCTTCATCAGCACCGGTTTTCTGGATTCCGTATACATGCGTTAGTGTCGGGAGGCTGCTGCGCAGCGCAGGGAGCTCAGCTGGGTGCTCTGCGACGACCTAGGGGTGGGATGGGGCGGGGGAGGAGACTCAGCAGGGAGGGGACATGTGTGCACAGACCCGACTCACCTTGTTCACAGCAGAAACCAACCCAGCACTGTAAAGCAATTTATTCCCAGTAGGACGGAAACAGATCTGGCACAAACACACCCTGAGGAATACGGGATTGCTAGCCATTCAGAAGACTGCCTGTTTTGGGGAGAAAGTTAAAGGTACGAAGTATTAAAAAGTCACTGATTGCATACTAGCACCAACACATGCATTCTTTGTGTGGTATTAGACAAATGGCTTAATGTCCAGGTGTCTTAATTTATTGTACAGTTAAAAGGAGGATAATGTTAATAGTACAGTATTACCTGGGTTTCTTAGTTGCAAATAACAGAATCCACTTTGGCTATTTTAAGGTGAAATTGAAAATTTTAAGACTATTAGGCAGCTTATAAAGTCAAGGGGAGTAATGAAGTCACAGGCTCAATTGTAAAGTTTCAGAGCAATGGACAGCATCCTAAATCACAAGGAAGAATCAGATAAATGAGGAAGCTCCCACCACAGCTGCCGCCCACTGAGCCCACATGGAGAGTAACTCTCCCGGACTCCCCACTCTCACCAAAGTCTGCTCCCACCCTGCCAGGAAAGCGGGCGTCCCTGCCACCATGCACAGCCCCTGACCGCAGGTCCCTCTATGCCGAACGGAGTCTCGCAGTGGGGGTCCATCAGGTTGAGTCGATGACACCCTCCACCCCAGCCACAGAGGAGTCTGGGGGGCAAATGTCTGTGTGCATCTTGGGAAGGTGGAACTTATATAGGGAATGGTCCAAACAGCAGCTGTCAGCTGCAGGTAGAGAAAACAAATGAACTGTTCCCAGAGAAAGGCAGCGGAGGGAGGGGTAAAATAAGAGGTCAGGATAAACAGACACACACCACTATGAAAGTGAAAGGGAAGCTGCTCAGCCACGTCTGACTCTGTGACCCGTGGACTGCAGCCCACCAGGCTCCTCCAGCCATGGGATTTTCCAGGGAAGAATACTGGAGAGGGGCGCCATTTCCTTCTCCAGGAGGTCTTCCCGACCCAGGGGTGGGACCCAGGTCTTCTGCATTGCAGGCAGACACTTTACCATCTGAGCCACCAGGGAGGTCCACACACTAGTATATATATATACATGTACACATTATATTATATATATATATATATACACACTACTACATATATATATGTGTATACACTATATTATATATATATACACACACTACTATACATATATACATGTA
>SJYQ01007057.1:59631-80655 GCA_006410935.1 Redunca redunca
GTTGGAAGAGGGTGTTTGCTATGACCAGTGCATTTTCTGGGCAAAACTCTATTAGTCTTTGCCCTGCTTCATTCCACATTCCAATGCTATTCTTTGGAACTCTGCATTGAAATGGGTATATCTTTCCTTTTCTCCTTTGCTTTTCAATTCTCTTCTTTTCACAGCTATTTGTAAGGCCTCCTCAGCTACTGTCCTGGTATCAACAGAAAATCAGATTAAAGATTTACTGAGCGTGGCCCCACCCATCAGAACAAGACCCTGATTCTCCCACAGTCAGTCTCTCCAATCAGGAAGCTTCCACAAGCCTCTTATCCTTATCCATCAGAGGGCAGAGGGAATGAAATCCACAGTCACAGAAAACTAAACAGTCTAATCACATGGACCACAGCCTTCTCTAACTCGATGAAACTCTGAGCCATGCTATGTAGGGCCACCCAAAACAAAAGGATCATGGTGGAGAGGTCTGACAGAATGTGGTCCACTGGAGAAGGGAATGGCAAACCACTTCAGTATTCATGCCTTGAACCCCATGAACAGTATGAAAAGGCAAAAAGATAGGACACTGAAAGATGAACTCCCAGGTCAGTAGGTGCCCAATATGCTACTGGAGATCAGTGGAGAAATAACTCCAGAAAGAATGAAAACAGAGAGCCAAAGCAAAAACTATATCCAGTTGTGGATGTGACTGGTGATAGAAGTAAAGTCCGATGCTATAAACAGCAATAGGAACCTGGAATGTTTTGTCCAAGGCAAACTGAAAGTGGTCAAACAGGAGATGGCAAGAGTGAGCATCGATGTTCTAGGAATCAGTGAACTAAGATGGACTAAATGGGTGAATTAAGCTCAGATAACCAGTATATGTACTTCTGTGGGCAGGAATCCCTCAGAAGGAATGCAGTAGCCTTTATAGTCAACAAGAGTCCAAAATGCAGTACTTGGATGCCATCTCAAAAATGACAGAATGATCTCTGTTCATTTCCAAGGCAAACCATTCAATACCACAGTAATCCAAGTCTGTGCCCTGACCAGTAATGCTGGAGAAGCTGAAGTTGAATGGTTCTATGAAGACCTACAAGACCTTCTAAAAGTGAAGTGGCTCAGTTGTGTCTGACTCTTTGCGACCCCATGGACTGTAGGAGCCTGGTAGGCTCCTCTGTCCATGGGATTTTCCAGGCAATAGTACTGGAGTGGATTGCCATTTCCTTCTCCATAAGATGTTCTAGAACTAACACCAAAAAAAAAGATGTCTTTTTTTTATCATAGAGGACTGAAATGCAAAAGTAGGAAGTCAAGAGATACCTGGAGTAACAGGCAAGTTTGGCCTTGGAGTACAAAATGAAGCAGGGCAAAGGCTAACAGAGTTTTGCCAAGAGAATGCAGTGGTCATAGCAAACACCCTTCTCCAAGAACAGAAGAGATAGACTCTACACATGGACATCACCAGATGGTCAACACCAAAATCAGACTGAGTATATTTTGGCAGCCAAAGATGGAGAAGCTCTATACAGTCAGCAAAAACAAGACCAGAAGCAGACTGTGGCTCAGATCATGAACTCCTTATTACCAAATTCAGACTTAAATTGAAGAAAGTAGGGAAAACCACTTGACCATTCAGGTATGACCTAAATCAAATCCGTTATGATTATACAGTGAAAATGACAAAGACTTTCAGGGATTAGATCTGATGGACAGAGTGCCTGAAGAACTATGGACGGCAGTCATGAATTTATACAGGAGGCAGTGATGAAGACCATCCCCAAGAAAATGAAATGCAAAAAGGTAAAATGGCTGTCTATGGAGGCCTTACAAATAGCTGAGAAGAGAAGCTAAAGGCAATGGAGAAAAGGGAGGATATGCCCATTTGAATGCAGAGTTCCAAAGAATAGCGAGGAGATATAAGAAGGCCTTCCTAAGTGATCAATGCAAAGAAATATAGGAAAACAATAGAATTAGAAAGACTGGAGATCTCTTCAAGAAAATTTGATAGGAATGGACTATTTCATGCAAAAGTGGGCACAATAAAGGACAGAAATGGTATAGACCTAACAGAAGCAGAAGATATTAAGAAGAGGTGGCAAGAATACACAGAAGAACTATACCAAAAAATTCTTCATGACCCAGATAATCATGATGGTGTGATCACTCACCTAGAGCCAGAAATCTTGGAACACAAAGTCAAGTGGGCCTTAGGAAGCATCACTACCAACAAAGCTAGTGGAGGTGATGGAATCCCAGTTGAGCTATTTCAAATCCTGAAAGATGATGCTGTGAAAGTGCTGCACTCAATATGCCAGTAAATTTGGAAAACTCAGCAGTGGCCACAGGACTGGAAAAGGTCAGTTTTCATTTCAATCCCAAAGAAAGGCAGTGCCAAAGAATGCTTAAACTGCTGCACAATTGCACTCATCTCACACACTAGTAAAGTAATGCTCAAAATTCTCCTAGCCAGGCCTTAGCAGTCCATGAATCGTGAACTTCCAGATGTTCAAGTTGGATTTAGAAAAGGCAGAGGAACCAGAGATTAAATTACCAACATCCATTGGATCATTGGAAAAGCAGGAAAGTTTCACAAAAACATCTACTTCTGCCTTATTGACTATGCCAAAGCCTTTGACTCTGTGGATCAAAACAAACTTTGGAAAATTCTTAAAGAGATGGGAATACCTTGCCTGTCTCCTGAGATACCTGTATGCAGGTCAAGAAGTGACAGTTAGAACTGCACGTGGAACAATGGACTGGTTTCAACTTTGGAAAGGAGACTGACAAGACCTTCTAGAACTAACACCCAAAAAAGGTGTCTTTTTCCTTATAGTAGTGAAGTCGCTCAGTCGTGTCTGACTCTTTGCAATCCTGTGAACTGTAGCCCACCAGGCTCCTCCGTCCATGGGATTCTCCAGGCAAGAGTACTGGAGTGGGTTGTCATTTCCTTCTCCAGGGGGTCTTCCCGACCCAGGGATTGGACCCAGGGATTGAACCCATGTCTCCCGCATCGTAGGCAGATGCTTTAACCTCTGAGCCACCAGGGAAGCCCCTTTTTCCTTATAGGGGACTGGAATGCAAAAGTAGGAAGTCAAGAAACACCTGGAGTAACAGGCAAATTTGGCCTTGGAATACGGAATGAAACAGGGAAAGGCTAATAGAATTTTGCCAAGAGAATGCACTGGTCATAGCAAACACCCTCTTCCAACAACACAAGAGAAGACTCTACACATGGGCATCACCAGATGGTCAACACTGAAATCAGATTGATTATATTCTTTGCAGCCAAAGATGGAGAAGCTCTATACAGTCAGCAAAAACAAGACCAGGAGCTGATTGTGGCTCAGATCATTATTGCCAAATTCAGACTTAAATTGAAGAAAGAAGGGAAAACCACTAGACCATTCAGGTATGACCTAAATCAAATCCCTTATTATTACACAGAGGAAGAGAGAAATAGATTTAGGGGACTAGATCTGATAGATAGAGTGCCTGATGAACTATGGATGGAGGTTCATGACATTGTACAGGAGACAGGGATCAAGATCATCCCCATGGAAAAGAAATGCAAAAAAGCAAAATGGCTGTCTGGGGAGACCTTACAAATAGCTGTGAAAAGAAGAGAAATGAAAAGCCAAGGAGAAAAGGAAAGATATAAGCATCTGAATGCAGAGTTCCAAAGAACAGCAAGGAGAGATAAGAAAGCCTTCTTCAGCGATCAATGCAAAGAAATAGAAGAAAAGAACAGAATGGGAAAGACTAGAGATCTCTTCAAGAAAATTAGAGATACCAAGGGAACATTTCATGCAAAGATGGGCTTGATAAAGGACAGAAATGGTATGGACCTAACAGAAGCAGAAGATACTAAGAACAGGTGGCAAGAATACACAGAAGAACTGTACAAAAAAGATCATCATGACCCAGATAATCACGATGGTGTGATCACTCACCTATAGCCAGACATCCTGGAATATGAAGTCAAGTGGGCCTTAGGAAGCATCACTACGAACAAAGTTAGTGGAGGTGATGGAATCCCAGTTGAGCTCTTTCAAATCCTGAAAGATGATGCTGTGAAAGTGCTGCACTCAATATGCCAGCAAATTTGGAAAACTCAGCAGTGGTCAGAGGACTGGAAAAGGTCAGTTTTCATTTCAATCCCAAAAAAAGGCAATGCCAAAGAATGCTCAGACTACCGCACAATTGCACTCATCTCACACACTAGTAAAGTAATGTTCAAAATTCTCCAAGCCAGGCTTCAGCAATACGTGAACCGTGAACTTCCAGATGTTTACTAAAGGACATCAATCCTGAATATTCATTGAAAGGACTGATACTGAAGCTGAAACTCCAATACTTTGGCCACCTGATGTGAAGAGCTGACTCATTGGAAAAGACCCTGATGCTGGGAAAGATTGAAGGCAGGAGGTGAAGGGGACAACAGAGGATGAGATGGTTGAGTTTGAGTAAACTCTGGGAGTTGGTGATGGACAGGGAGGCCTGGTGTGCTGTAGTCCATGGGGTCACCAAGAGTTGGATGTGACTGAGTAGCTGAACTGACTGAACTGAATTGTTTGTCAGGGTAAGTTAGCTGAATACTAGGAACTCGCATACATATAATGCAATGTTCGATGAAAAAGGTCAATAGCAAGTCCTTCACCAGTGAATGAGAAGACCACAAGCCTAGTCATTTGGCTGAGCACTGGCGAAGCAGATGAAAAGATTCTGTAGCCTCGTGTGAATTGATACTAAAGAATCCTGGAAACCAGACATTGGAGTGAACTGATATGAGAGGAATCAGGAGCTTTGAATGTAAATAAAATCCTGCTTATCACAGAATGCTTGGCCTTTCATGACTGTTTTTGTCTGTGTATTTCTAGATGAAGGTCATTTGTGATTGTTTATACTTTGATTGAAATATTTGCATGAAAAGAGGGCATTATTTTTGAATGGCATTTGTTGAAAAGCAAGACACAGACAATGTAAAAGAAATTTAGAATCTTTTATTACCCACCCTTCTTCTCCAAACTCTGTGTAGAATTGTGTACCACTGTGTAATATGGAAGATGTTATTTTTGCACCATCAGATAAAGCACGTGATGGCTTGAATGAAAGCTTGGGTGTGGCAAAACCCATTTCCTTAGCTCCTGGAATATGTGCTTTTATCCTGCTTCCCTGTAGCTGAGGCACCTTCAGTTTAAAATGCAGATGTTCTTGGTTACAGTTGCTATGTGGAATGTTATAAGATAGAAATTACTGTCATAATTAATAATAGGTAAAGGTTTTACCTTTGATGTACTGCATTCTCCATGCCATTGAGTCTTTTTGATTGTATTTATGGTACAGTTCTAACTTCCCATTGGCTTTCTGGCTGTTTGTGTGCTTAGCTGGATGTCTGTTTCTGTTTAGTCCAGGGTATTAATGCCTTTCAGGCTTTTTATCAATGGCTTTGCAAACCCATACGGTTTAAGTTGAAAGGGATATGTACACTATTACTCTTTTTGGATATTAAAACCCACTTAGGTCCTTCCTTTTTCTGTCCTTAAAAGATGTGTTGTGATTTATTTTAAAAAGTTACATAGAATTCTGCGCTCATGGCAGCCCAAATAAGAACAAAGCCAGTGCAGAAACTAGACTCTGCCAAAGCCAAATATTTTGGTAAAATAAAGATCCCCAATATACATAAAGCTGTTACAACTTAACAATGCCTGTTCACACAGACCAGGGTGGTGTTTAGTGTAACCGGTGACTGGGTGCATAGTGGGTGTTTTCACTTGTCCCACATCTTCTCCTCCTTCTTCTGGGAATAACTTCCTATTTCGTTTTGGGAAACGCCTCCTCCCTAATTGAATACAATAATGATGAGACTGTTAATCAAAAAGTTACATGACATCTTCTGGCAAATGGATGGGCACACAGTTTAGGAGACGTTGCTCTCCTTCCTCCGAAACTGTGACTAGTGAGGACAGTTCTTCAATGATGAAATATGCTTGCAGGCCATTCGTTTTGACCATGTACCCCTAAAAGGGCTGCATGTTAAGTTCTCCAGAACTATTCCTGATCTAGTGTTTTCCAAAGCTTGAGTTTGAGCTTTTCCTCCAATCCTAGGGGCTATCTGATATCCACTTAGACCATGCTTTCTTTTTTACTGAGATCTTTCATTTTCAAGCAAAGAACCCTGATACAAAAATTGGAGCATGGAGTGGGAAGCAGCTCTCACCATCATGAAAATGTGTAATATATGGAATTAAATATTAGGCAAGAGATACCAAGGCACTAAGTCACGGCTTCTAGGTACTCAGTCTCACAAGCCAATGAAAACAACAGCTTAGGGTACGTATCCCCAGTGCACCGCAGCTTCAAGGGTATGAGAAATTCTGGGACTGGAATGAAGTTGGCATTGAGTCTCTTTAAGGTAAGGGGATGGCAAATTGAAAGATGTAAATTCTCGCCTCAAGGCTGCAGATAAACTTCAGAGTCTGTGCTGAAAGAATATTTACCTCATAGAGATAAGGGCTAAGACTGGCAAAGTACAAAACTTCCCTGGTCCAGTGGTTAAGAATCCACCTTGCAATGCAAGGGACACTGGTTTGATCCCCGGTCCAGGAAGATCCCATGTGCCAGAGAGTACCCAAGCCACTGAGCCGCAAGAAAGGAGCCCGAGCCGTGCAGCCTGGGGCCGCAGCTGCGGAAACTGCACACCACAGCCGCTGAAGCCGAGGGCCTGGAGCCCGTGCTCCACAACTGGAGGGCGGGCCCCACTCGCTGCAACCAGAGGAAAGCCCAGCACAGCGGTGAAGACCCAGCTCAGCCAAAAAGAAACGAAAAGCAAATGTCTTTAAAAAAAGACAAAGCCCAGAGTAACAGTCACAGAGTGGCTGACCTATAATGACAGTTGAATTCAAAGCCACACAAAGCCTTTTAGGTAAAGGTTAGGTGGTGCCTTGACTCTTGACGATAGCAACGGTGCTATCCAAAGAGAATTCAGAGTGCCTGCGTTACCCGGACACCAGCACGCTCTGAAGAATTCCCATGAAATACCCCTTACTTCTCCGCTGCTCGAGGACGCAGAGAGGAGCCTGACCATAGCTGCCTCCTCTCCAGCCCCATCCAACCTGATCTCAGTATAGACGGAGTAGAGAAAGTTCAGAGTTGGAGCAAAAAGAGAATTGCACAGTTTGCTAACACATATCATAAAAATACGTGGTTTATTTGTGGGGGTGAATTTTGAAAGTAGCTGATGCAAAACACTTCAGTTCAGTTCAGTCACTCAGTCGTGTCCGACTCTTTGTGACTGCATGGACTGCAACACGCCATTGGACAGGCTTCCCTGTCCATTGCCAACTCCCAGAGTTTACTCAAACTCATGTCCATTGAGTCAGTGGTGCCATCCAACCATCTCATCCTCTGTCGTCCCTTTCTCCTCCTGCCTTCAATCTTTCCCAGCATCAGGGTCTTTTCCAATGAGTCAGTGCTTCCCATGAGGTGGCCAAAGTATTGGAGTTTCAGCTTCAGTATCAGTTCTTCCAATGAATATTCAGAGATCATTTCCTTTAGGATGGACTCCTTGGATCTCCTTGCAGTCCAAGGGACTCTCAAGAGTCTTCTCCAACACCACAGTTCAAAAACATCAATTCTGTGGTGCTCAGCTTTCTTTATGGTCTGATTCTCACATCTGTACATGACCACTGGGAAAACCATAGTTTTGACTAGACACCCTCTGTTGGCAATGTAATCTCTGCTTCTTACTATGCTTTCTAGGTTGGTCATAGCTTTTCTTCCAAGGAGCAACCGTCCTTTAATGTCATGGCTGCATTTACCATCTGCAGTGATTTTGGAGCCCCCCAAAATAAAGTCTCTCACTGTTTCCATTGTTTCCCCATCTATTTGCCATGAAATGATGGGACTGGATGCCATGCTCTTAGTTTTCTGAATTTTGAGTTCTAAGCCAACTTTTTCACTCTCATCAAGAGGCTTTTTAGTTCTTCTTCACTTTCTGCCGTAAGGGTGGTGTCATCTGCATATCTGAGGTTAATTGATATTTCTCCTGGCAATCTTGATTCCAGCTTGTGCTTCATCCAGCCCAGCGTTTCTCATGATGTGCTCTGCACAGAAGTTAAATAAGCAGGGTGAAAATATACAGCCTTGACGTACTCCTTTTCCTATTTGGAACCAGTCTGTTTTTCCAAAACGCAGGTGGGTCTGACTTCTACAGTGTGAATGTGCCTGTAGAGTGCTTGCCTCTGGTGGGTACCATCAGGCACCTGGTTATGGATCTAAAAGCTCTTAAGGCTGGTTATCACAAGCATAGAACTTACACTTTCCTCAGTAAAGTATATTGAAAGGCCAGAAATCCTATGACATAATGTATTGGGTTGGCCAAAAAGTTCTTTTGGGTGTTTCCATGATACCTTATGATTCTCCAAGTGCAGTTCAAAGAACGGCTGCATCACCATCATTTGGGGACTTGTTAGAAAGCCAGACTCTTGGGTCTCAGCCCAGATCAGCTGAATCAGAAGACCCAGGGCAGGACACACCAAACTGCCTTCCAATAAGCCCTCTAGGAGGTTCTGATGCCTTTTCAAATCTAGGGGAATGAATTTAAGAACCAGGAGGCTGAGACAGTGGTTTATTTTTTCAGGTTCTTTTCCCAGTCACTCCCCACATATGCCGTCTAGAGAACCAACAAGATTCTCTCATTCAGGAAAGGCTTCAGCACAAAATCATCAAAAGAACTCTCTTGGCCCTTCTCTCTAAGATAGCAAGACTTAAAAACAACTCCCCTTAACTTCAGTGGGCATGATCTCATTGTGGCAGAGAGACCAGATTCCAACTGTATATAGGCATCAAGGCTGAGACATAATAAAAATTTTTGAGCCTACTCTTATCCACAGATGCTCTTAATTACACATGGTTTGCAAGCATATTCTTGGATGGAAAGAATCAATACTGTGAACATGACTGTATTACCCAAAGCAATCTACATATTCAAAGCAATCCCTATAAAATTACCAACGGTATTCTTCACAAAACTAGAACAAAACATTTTATAGCTTGTATGGAAGCACAAGAGATATAGAATAGGCAAAGCAATCTTGATAAAGAAAAATGGAGCTGGAGGAATAAGGCTTCCTGATTTCAGATTGTATCACAGAGCCACAGTCATCAAGAGAGCATGGTACTGGCACAAAACCAGAAATACAGCCAATGGAACAAGATGCAAAGCCTGGAGAAATCCCATGCACCTATGGGCACCTTATCTTTGACAAAGGAGGTAAGAATATACAATGGAGAAAAGAGCCTTTTCAAAGAGTGGTGCTGGGAAAACTGGACAGTTACATGTAAAACAATGAAATAAGAACACTCCCTAACACCATTCACAAATATAAACTTAAAATGGATTAAAGACCTGAATGGAAGGTCAGACACTATAAAACTCTTAGAGGAAAACATAAGCAGAACAGTCTTTTACATAAATTGCAGCAAGATATTTCTTGACCCACCTCCTAGAGTTATGAAAATAAAACAAAAATAAAGGGGATCTAATTAAACTTAAAATCTTTTGCACAACAAAGGAAACCATAAACAAAATGAAAAGACAACCCTCAAATTGGAAGAAGTGTTTGTAAATGAAGCAATTGACAAAGGATTAATCTCTAAAATATACAAACAGCTCATGCAGCTTGATATTAAAAAAAACCAAACAAATCAATTGAAAAATGGGCAGAAGACCTAAACAGACATTTCACTAAGGAGGACATAAAGATGGCCAACAAATAAATGAAAAAATACTCAACATCACCGATTATTGGAGAAATGCAAATCAAAACTACAGTGAGGTATCACCTCATACCTGTCAGAATACAGTTGCTGATCAGTCACTCAGTGGTGTCTGACTCTTGTGACCCATGGACGGCAAGCACACCAGGCTTCCCTGTCCTTCGTTATCTCCCGGAGTTTGCTCATACTCATGGCCGTTCAGGTGATGATTCCATCCAACCACTATCCTCTGTTGCCTCCTCCTTCTCCTGTCCTCTCTCTCTCAGCATCAAGCTCTTTTCTAGTGAGCTGGCTCTTCACATCTGGTGGCAAAAGTATTGGAGCTCTAGCTTCAATCCTTCCAATGAATAGTCAGAGTTGATTTACTTTACGATTGACTGATTTGATCTCCCTGCAGTCCAAGGAACTCTCAGAAGTCTTCTTCAGCATCACAGTTTGAAAGCATCCTGTAAGAATGACCACTATTAAAATAATAGCAAACAATAAATGCTGGAAAGGGTTTGGAGAAAAGGGAACCCTCTTGCACTATTGTTGGAAATGTAAACTGATACAACCATTATGGAGAACAGTATGGACGTTTCTTGAAAAAGTAAAAATAGAACTACCATCAGTTCAGTCGTTCAGTTCAGTCGCTCAGTCGTGTCTGACTCTTTGTGACCCCATGAACCGCAGCACGCCAGGCCTCCCTGTCCATTGCCAACTCCAGAGTTCACTCAGACTCATGTCCATTGAGTCTGTGATGCCATCCAGCCATCTCATCCTCTGTCGTCCCCTTCTCCTCCTGCCCCCAATCCCTCCCAGCATCAGAGTCTTTTCCAATGAGTCAACCATTCGCATGAGTTGGCCAAAGTACTAGAGTTTCAGCTTTAGCATCATTCCTTCCAAAGAAATCCCAGGGCTGATCTCCTTCAGAATGGACTGGTTGGATCTCCTTGCAGTCCAAGGACTCTCAAGAGTCTTCTCCAACACCACACTTCAAAAGCATCAATTCTTTGGTGCTCAGCCTTCTTCACAGTCCAACTCTCACATCCATACATGACCACTGGAAAAACCATAGCCTTGACTAGACAGACCTTAGTCGGCAAAGAAATGTCTCTGCTTTTGAATATGCTATCTAGGTTGGTCATAACTTTTCTTCCAAGGAGTAGGCATCATTTAATTTCATGGCTGCAATCACCGTCTGCAGTGATTTTGGAGCCCCCCAAAATAAAGTCTGACACTGTCTCCACTGTTTGCCCATCTATTTCCCATGAAGTGATGGGACGGATTGCCATGATCTTCATTTTCTGAATGTTGAGCTTTAAGCCAACTTTTTCACTCTCCACTTACACTTTCATCAAGAGGCTTTTTAGTTCCTCTTCACTTTCTGCCATAAGGGTGGTGTCATCTGCATATCTGAGGTTATTGATATTTCTCCTGGCAATCTTGATTCCAGCTTGTGTTTTTTCCAGTCCAGCATTTCTATGATATACTCTGTATATAAGTTAAATAAGCAGGGTGACAATATACAGCCTTGTTGGACTCCTTTTCCTATTTGGAACCAGTCTGTTGTTCCATGTCCAGTTCTGACTGTTGCTTCCTGACCTGCACACAGATTTCTCAAGAGGCAGGTCAGGTGGTCTGGTATTCCCATCTCTTTCAGAATTTTCCACAGTTTATTGTGATCCACACACTCAAAGGCTTTGGCATAGTCAATAAAACAGAAATAGATGTTTTTCTGGAACTCTCTCTTGCTTTTCGATGATCCAGTGGATGTTGGAAATTTGATCTCTGGTTCCTCTGGCTTTTCTAAAACCAGCTTGAACATCAGGAAGTTCACATTTCACGTATTGTTGAATCCTGGCTTGGAGAATGTTGAGCATTACTTTACTAGTGTGTGAGATGAATGCAATTGTGCGGTAGTCTGAGCATTCTTTGGCATTGCCTTTCTTTGGGATTGGAATGAAAACTGACCTTTTCCAGTCCTGTGGCCACTGCTGAGTTTTCCAAATTTGCTGGCATATTGAGTGCAGCACTTTCACAGCATCATCTTTCAGGATTTGAAAGAGCTCAACTGGAATTCCATCACCCCCACTAGCTTTGTTTGTAGTGATGCTTTCTAAGGCCCACTTGACTTCACATTCCAGGATGTCTGGCTCTAGATGAATAATCACACCACCATGATTGTCTGAGTCGTGAAGATCTTTTTCGTACAGTTCTTCTGTGTATTCTTGCCACCTGTTCTTAGTATCTTCTGCTTCTGTTAGGTCCATACCATTTCTGTCCTTTATCAATCCCATCTTCGTACAGTTCTTCTGTGTATTCTTGCCACCTGTTCTTAGTATCTTCTGCTTCTGTTAGGTCCATACCATTTCTGTCCTTTATCAATCCCATCTTTGCATGAAATGTTCCCTTGGTATCTCTAATTTTCTTGAAGAGATCTCTAGTCTTTCCCATTCTGTTCTTTTCCTCTATTTCTTTGCATTGATAGCTGAAGAAGGTTTTCTTATCTCTTCTTGCTATTCTTTGGAACTCTGCATTCAGATGCATATATCTTTCCTTTTCTTCTTGGCTTTTTGCTTCTCTTCTCTTCACAGCTATTTGGAAGCCCTCCCCAGACAGCCATTTTGCTTTTTTGCATTTCTTTTCCATGGGGATGATCTTGATCCCTGTCTCCTGTACAATGTCACGAACCTCATTCCATAGTTCATCAGGCACTCTCTCTATCAGATCTAGGCCCTTAAATCTATTTCTCACTTCCACTGTATAATCATAAGGGATTTGATTTAGGTCATACCTAAATGGTATATCGGTTTTCCCTACTTTCTTCAATTTAAGTCTGAATTTGGCAATAAGGAGTTCATGATATGACACAGTCAGCTCCTGGTCTTGTTTTTGTTGACTGTATAGAGCTTCTCCATCTTTGGCAGCAAAGAATATAATCAATCTGATTTTGGTGTTGACCATCTGGTGATGTCCATGTGTAGAGTCTTCTCTTGTGTTGGAAGAGGGTGTTTGCTATGACCAGTGCATTTTCTGGGCAAAACTCTATTAGTCTTTGCCCTGCTTCATTCCACATTCCAAGGCCAAATTTGCCTGTTACCCCAGGTGTTTCTTGACTTCCTACTTTTGCATTCCAGTCCCCTATAATGAAAAGGACATCTTTTTTGGGCATTAGTTCTACAAGGTCTTGTAGGTCTTCATAGAACTGTTCAGCTTCAGCTTCTTCAGCGTTACTGGTTGGGGCATAGACTTGGATTACAGTGATATTGAATGGTTTGCTTTGGAGATGAACATAGATCATTCTGTTGTTTTTGAGATCGCATCCAAGTACTGCATTTCGAACTCTTTTGCTGACCATGATGGCTACTCCATTTCTTCTCAGGGATTCCTGCCCATAGTAGTAGATATAATGGTCATCTGAGTTAAATTCAACCATTCCAGTCCATTTTAGTTCACTGATTCGTAGAATGCTGACGTTCACTCTTGCCATCTCTTATCTGACCACTTCCAATTTGCCTTGATTCATGGACCTGACATTCCAGGTTCCTATGCAATATTGCTCTTTACAGCATTGGACCTTACTTCTATCACCAGTCACATCCACAGCTGGGTATTGTTTTTGCTTTGGCTCCATCCCTTCTTTCTTTCTGGAGTTATTTCTCCACTGACCTCCAGTAGCATATTGGACACCTACTGACCTGAGGAGTTCCTCATTCAGTATCCTATCATTTTGCCTTTTCCTACTGTTCATGGGGTTCTCAAGGCAAGAATACTGAAGTGGGTTGCCATTCCCTTCTCCGGTGGACCACATTCTGTCAGACCTCTCCACCATGACCCGCCCGTCTTGGGTTGCCCTGTGGGCATGACTTGGTTTCATTGAGTTAGACAAGGCTGTGGTCCTAGTGTGATTAGATTGACTAGATTTCTGTGAGTATGGTTTCAGTGTGTCTGCCCTCTGATGCCCTCTTGCAACACCTACCATCTTACTTGGGTTTCTCTTACCTTGGGCATAGGGTGTCTCTTCATGGCTGCTCCAGCAAAGAGGAGCTGCTGCTCCTTACCTTGGACGAAGGTTGTCTCCTCACTGCTGCCCTTGCACTCAGCACAAGCGGCTGCGACGGCTGGTGCACTCAGCGCAGCTGAGAGGAGCTACCCCAAGTCCGGGGTCAGGGGCAGCGGCCGGGAGGAGCCACCCCACGTCTGAGGTCAGGGGCAACGGTCTGGAGGAGCCACCCCACGTACAAGGCCAGGGTCGGGGGCTGGGAGGAGCCACCTGGCATCCGAGGCCGTGGGCAAAGTCCAGGAAGAGCAACCCATGTCCAAGGAGCAGTGGCTTCGCTGGCGCAGGAGGGCCTAGAGAACTACCATATGACCCAGCAATTCCACTACTGGGCATATACCCAGAGGAAACCATAATTCCAAAGACATGCAACCTAATATTGACTGCAGCACTGTTCACAAGCCAGGACATGCAAGCATCCTAGATGTCCATCAACAGAGGAATGGGTAAAGATGTGATATATATATATATGATGGAATATTACTCAGCCATAAAAAGAACAAAACTAGGTCAAATGTAGAGCTGTGGATGGACCTGGAGACTGTCACACAGAGTGAAGTAGTAAGAAAGAGAAAAACAGACATTGTCTATTAACACACATATATGTGAAGTGAAGTCACTCAGTTGTGTCTGACTCTTTGGGACCCCACGGACTGTAGCCTGCCAGGTTCCTCCATCTGTGGGATTCTCCAGGCAAGAATACTGGAGTGGGTTGTCATGTCCTTCTCCAGAGGATCTTCCTGACCCAGGGATCAAACTTGAATCTCCCACACTGCAGGCAGACTCTCTACTGTTTGAGCCACCAGGAGCTCCTAACACACATATATGGAATCTAGAAAAATGGTATCAGTTCAGTTCAGTTCAGTTCAGTCACTCAGTCGTGTCTGACTCTTTGTGACCCCATGAATCACAGCACACCAGGCCTCCCTGTCCATCACCAACTCCCGGAGTTCACTCAGACTCACGTCCATTGAGTCCATGATGCCATCCAGCCATCTCATCCTCGGTCGTCCCCTTCTCCTCCTGCCCCCAATCCCTCCTAGCATCAGAGTCTTTTCCAATGAGTCAACTCTTCACATGAAGTGGCCAAAGTACTAGAGTTTCAGCTTTAGCATCATTCCTTCCAAAGAAATCCCAGGGTTGATCTCCTTCAGAATGGACTGGTTGGATCTCCTTGCAGTCCAAGGGACTCTCAAGACTCTTCTCCAACACCACAGATCAAAAACATCAATTTTTCAGCACTCAGCTTTCTTCACAGTCCAACTCTCACATCCATACATGACCACAGGAAAAGCTATAGTCTTGACTAGACGGACGTTAGTTGGCAAAGTAATGTCTGTACTTTTGAATATACTATCTAGGTTGGTCATAACTTTTCTTCCAAGGAGTAAGCATCTTTTAATTTCATGGTATAGATGATCTTATTTGCAAAGCAGAAATAGAGACACAGACAAATAGAGAACAAATGTATGGACATCAAGAGGTGGGGAAAGGGTGGGATGAATTGGGAAGTTAGGGTGATGTATATACGCTATTGATACTTTGTATAAGATAGACAACTAATGGCAACCTTCTGTATAGCTCAAGAAACTCTCCTCGCTGATCTAAATGGGAAGAAAATCCAAAAGAGAGGGGATATATGTATTCATATAGCTAATTCACTTTGCTGTACAGTAGAAACTTAACAAAATATTGTAAAAAAGTATACTCCATAAGAATTAATTTAAAAATTTAAGGATAAGAAGTCTTTCTTTTTCAGTTTATTTAATAATTAAAAACACTCTAAGTCTGGTGACTAGAAATTCAGCTTGAGCCATTACTCTAGCCCTTTGCCCCTTGCGAGATCTCAAACCCGAGTCAGTTATGGACCCAGAGTTCCAAGGATTAAAGGAAGATGGGACCCGTGAAAGAGAAAGCCTCCTGTTAACTATTGACGTTTATTGCATATTTTCCACGTAACCCTTTCAGAAAAGGCCCTGCACACATGTATCAAGGTGACTGTGTTCTGGGAAAAGGAAATATTTGGGGGGATTTTGACTCTACTTGATGGCAGATTTAATAGGGTCTCAAATACATCTAAGAGCTATTTCCCCAGATTTTTAATGTGTGGTCAGAATAGATGTTGTTGGCAGCCATCAAAATCCCCTCTTGAGACCATTCGGTAAGTCAAGGCTGTTACAGAAAAGGACCCATTGAGCTGACGCTGCTCCCTCACCATATGAAAGACATAGAACAAGAGCCCCTGAGCAGCCCTGAGGGAGTGTGGCATCCAGAGTGACCCTCTGATGCAGCAGACGATATGGATGCAGGGGGCGTGGAGCACTCCCGCACCAGCTGCTGGACTGGAGGCTGGCTGTAGAATGGTGCATGACGCCTGTCTCCAGGTAACTTGGCAGGCACCGTGCTGAGGGGTTGGGACTCCACCACCAACCCGACTGCCTGGATTCAATCCCAGTCATATTCGATCCCAGATGTGACCATGGGCATCATTGACCTCCATGTATTTAAATTCACTCCTGTATAAACTTCAGATGGCAGTAATAATTCCTAATGAATAGGATTATTATGAGGAATGAATGAGTTAATGTTTTCAGAGCACTCAGTACAGAATGTAGCTCATACCAAATGTTCTGTCAGTTGTTATATAAGGTCAGAGAAATTCATATATGCCTCAGTTTGTTTTTACATCATCAATGGCTTGTAGATTATTACGTCAAGGGTTTCATTTGATTGCAATCAACTATGCTTGATACGTTCATCTAACCCATGGGTGGACATCTCGGTGCATCTATAATGGTTTCGCAGAGCTGCTTTAACAAACCACCACTGAGCGGATGGCATGAAATGACAGAAATTTATTTTCCCATAGTTCTGGAGGTTCAGTTCAGTACAGTTCAGTCACTCAGTCATATCCAGCTTTTAGTGGTCCCATGGACTGCCGCATGCCAGGCCTCCCTATCCATCACTAACTCCTGGAGCTTACTCAAACTCATGCCCATTAAGTTGGTGATGCCATCCAACCATCTCATCCTCTGTCATCCCCTTCTCCTCCTGCCTGCAATCTTTCCCAGCATCAGGGTCTTTTCCAGTGAGTCAGTTCTTCACATCAGCTGGCCAAAATATTGAAGTTTCAGCTTCAACATCAGTCAGTCCAATGAATATCCAGAGATGATTTCCTTTAGGATGGACTGGTTGGATCTCCTTGCAGTCCAAGGGACTCTCAAGAGTCTTCTCCAACACCACAGTTCAAAAGCATCAATTCTTTGGTACTCAGCTTTCTTTATAGTCCAACTCTCACATCCATACATGACCACTGGAAAAACCATAGCCTTGACTAGACGGACTTTGTTGGCAGAGTTTTTTAATATGCTATCTAGGTTGGTCATAACTTTTCTTCCAAGGAGTAAGTGTCTTTTAATTTCATGGCTGCAGTCACCATCTGCAGTGATTTTGGAGCCCCCCAAAATAAAGTCTGTCACTGTTTCCCCATCTATTTGCCATGAAGTGATGGAACTGGATGTCATGATCATAGTTTTCTGAATGTTGAGTTTTAAGCCAACTTTTTCACTCTCCTCTTTCATTTTCATCAAGAGGCTCTTTAGTTCTTCACTTTCTTACTTTCCCCCATAAGAGTAGTGTCATCTGCATGTCTGAGGTTATTGATATTTCTCCTGGAAATCTTGATTCCAGCTTGTGCTTCATCCAACCCAGCATTTCTCATGATGTACTCTGCATATAAATTAAATAAGCATGGTGACAATATACAGCCTTGACACACTCCTTTCCCGATTTGGAACCAGTCCATTGTTCCATGTCCAGTTCTAACTGTTGCTTCCTGACCTGCATACTGGTTTCTCAAGAGGCAGGTCAGGTGGTCTGGTATAGCCATCTCTTTCAGAGTTTTCCACAGTTATTGTGATCCACACAGTTAAAGACTTTGGTGTAGTCAATAAAGCAGAAGTATATGTTTTTCTGGAACTCTTGCTTTTTTGATGATTCAGCAGATGTTGGCAATTTGATGTCTGGTTCTTCTGCCTTTTCTGAATCCAGCTTGAACATCTGGAAGTTCTTGGTTCACGTACTGTTGAAGCCTGGCTTGGAGAATTGTGAGCATCACTTTTCTAGCATGTGCAATAAGGGCAATTGTGTGGTATCTTGAGCATTCTTTGTCATTGCCTTTCTTTGGGATTGGAATGAAAACTGACATTTTCCAGTCCTGTGGCCACTGCTGAGTTTTCCAAATTTGCTGGCATATTGAGTGCACCACTTTCACAGCATCATCTTTCAGGATTTGAAAGAGCTCAACTGGGATTCCATCACTTCCACTAGCTTTGTTTGTAGTGATTCTTCCTAAGGCCCACTTGATTTCACATTCCAGGATGTCTGGCTCTAGGTGAGTGATCACACCATCGTGATTATCTGGGTCGTGAAGATCTTTTTTGTATGTTCTTCTGTGTATTCTTGCCACTTCTTAATATCTTCTGCTTCTGTTAGGTCCAGACCATTTCTGTTCTTTATTGAGCCCATCTTTGCATGAAATGTTCCCTTGGTATCTCCTATTTTCTTAAAGAGATCTCTAGTCTTTCCCAGTCTTTTGTTTTCCTCTTTCTTTGCAGTGATCTCTGAGGAAGGCCTGCTTGTCTCTCCTTGCTATTGTCTGGAACTCTGCATTCAGATGGCTGTATCTTCCCTTTCCTCCTTTGCCTTTCATTCCTCTTCATTTCTCAGCTATGTGTAAAGCCTCCTCAGACAGCCAGTTTGCCTTTTTGCACTACTTTTTCTTGAGGATGTTTTGATCACTGCCTCTTGTACCATGTCATGAACCTCTGTCCATAGTTCTCTGGAGGCTAGAAGTCCAAACTCATGGTGTTAGGCCATCCTTCACTGCAATTTGTAGGGAATATTTTCTCTCCTCTTCCTAGCTTCTGACGATTTGCCAGCAGTGTCTGGTGTTTCGGTCCATCCGTGCATCGATGGGTCACTCCAGTCCTCTGTCTTCACACGGCCTCCTTCTTGTATCCCTGTGTTTCTGCCCCTTCCATAAGTCTACCCACCGTGTTTGTCTAAGGGCTTCCATATGCCCTCCCCGCATGACCATGCTTCCTTTACGGCCTCATCCTGACTTTGCTAATTCTGTATACAGTGATCACATTTCCAAATAAAGTCATAGTTTGAGATGAGTTAGGGCTTCAGGATACCTTTATTGGGGAGATACAGTTCAACCCATAATATTATCTTAAAATGAATTGTAATATATGTGGCTAGGTTCATGCTTTTGATTTTGCCACAGTTGGCACCACTCCATGTCGCCTCATATCCTGCCTAACTTGCTTTATTAATTCATATGACCTGCTTTTCCTTTGCTCTAATCCATGACTATTCACTGGCATTTGGGTCAGAAAAATAAAGACAGCTTTATAAAATTGGATCATATTCCACACATCTAGAAAGCCTCCTGTGTCTACAGTTGAATGCTATGGAAAATACCAGATTTTGAACTTATTTTCACTTTAAGAGCTCAAGTTGTAGAGTCAGATGCATTTGGGGCCAGATGGCAGACCCAGCCTTCACCAACAATGAGTCTAAACTGAACTTGTTTTATCATTTATAAAAAGGAAACACCCATATCCATCATATTGAATTGATCTGATTACTAAATACAGCCATGTGTGTGAAGTCTTTAGCTGCTGGCACACAGTAGGCTCTCAGAAAACGGTAGCATAGCAGCAGTGCTGGTCACACAGCAGCAGCAGTAAGAGCGACTGTCACTCCCAGGGAGGTATTAGCATCGTATGCGCAAAGCTGTCCTTTCCATGCGTCTGGCCTTTAAATTATATTTGTTGCTTGTATATTCTTATTCATATTTTTTACTGATTATGTTTAATTTAGCACCTTTTTCTAAGAAAGCAGCATCTTTATATGTATCTGTCCTTGCACCCCTGGGTCTTGCTTGCTCTTGACACAGATCGACCCTGTCTGTGCCTGGTGACATTAGTACACCACTTGAAAATTAATTGCATAGATGTTTTTACACTCAGCTACATCTTCAGTATGCCCTTAGCATCCAGACTTCATGTATCCTTGGTCTATGCTTGCATTATTTGCTCACCCCTGGAGAAGAAAGCCAAAGAAAGATTAATTCATAAAAAATGAATGGCTGTTGAAACTCTTCAAAGCCTTGATTTACTGCATAATTAGTAGACAACACTAGAGAAGCAGAATATCTTTCTGCCTGTGAATTAAGTAAATTGATTAATTCATTAATTACATATGATAACTCCATAGATAACATAATTGTACCACTGGTTAACAAAACACAGTAAAAGAATCAGGCATGTTTTCAACATGGTCAAAAATTTAATTCACAATATTGGGTTTCTCTCTTAGAATCCTAATTAAAGATCTCAGGAAAACTACACACAGTCCAAACACATTCCTGAAAGGAGAGTTGTATTACTTACAAAGGATTGCCACAATTAGGAATAATCCCTTTCTTCTTCCAGAATTTTATCCAAACCAGAAATTATTCATTCATTCACGTACAATTAGCCAAGTATTATTGTGTTTCTGGGACATAAGTAAATGCTGGAGATACAGCAATCAACAGGTCAAACACATATCCCTGCCTTCAGAGAGTGTGCATTTGAAAGCTATCCTGTTCATTATGGCAGCCACTGGCCACATGTGGCTGCTGGCATGTAAATTTACATGAGTTAAGTTTAAGAATTCAATTCCACTAGTCAAATTTCAAGGGACCGACAAGGACACGTGGCTCGTTGTTACTATGTGGGCAGCACAGTCAGTTCAGTCCAGTCGCTCAGTCGTGCCCGACTCTTTGTGACCCCATGGACCGCAGCACGCTAGGCCTCCGTGTCCATCACCAATTCCCGGAGTTCACTCAGACTCACATGCATCGAGTTGGTGATGCCATCCAGCCATCTCATCCTCGGTCGTCCCCTTCTGCTCCTGCCCCCAATCCCTCCCAGCATCAGAGTCGTTTCCAATGAGTCAACTCTTCGCATGAGGTGGCCAAAGTACTAGAGTTTCAGCTTTAGCATCAGTCCTTCCGCAGAAATCTCAGGGCTGATCTCCCTCAGAATGGACTGGTTGGATCTCCTTGCAGTCCAAGGGACTCTCAAGTGTCTTCTCCAGCACCACAGTTCAAACGCATCAATTCTTCGGCGCTCAGCCTTCTTCACAGTCCAACTCTCACATCCATACATGAC
>SJYQ01007057.1:81176-104586 GCA_006410935.1 Redunca redunca
GAGCCCATCTTTGCATGAAATGTTCCCTTGGTATCTCTAATTTTCTTGAAGAGATCTATAGTCTTTCCCATTCTGTTCTTTTCCTCTGTTTCTTTGCATTGATCACTGAAGAAGGCTTTCTTATCTCTTCTTGCTATTCTTTGGAACTCTGCATTCAGATGCTTATATCTTTCCTTTTCTCCTTTGCTTTTCACCTCTCTTCTTTTCACAGCTGTTTGTAAGGCCTCCTCAGACAGCCATTTTGGTTTTTTGCATTTCTTTTCCATGGGGATGGTCTTGATCCCTGTCTCCTGTACAATGTCACGAACCTCATTCCATAGTTCATCAGGCACTCTATCTATCAGATCTAGGCCCGTAAATCCATTTCTCACTTCCACTGTATAATCATAAGGGATTTGATTTAGGTCATACTGAATGGTCTATCGGTTTTCCCTACTTTCTTTAATTTAAGTCTGAATTTGGTAATAAGGAGCTCATGATCTGAGCCACAGTCAGCTCCTGGTCTTGTTTTTGTTGACTGTATTGAGTTTCTCCATCTTTGGCTGCAAAGAATATAATCAATCTGATTTCGGTGTTGACCATCTGGTGACGTCCATGAGTAGAGTCTTCTCTTGTTGTTGGAAGAGGGTGTTTGCTATGACCAGTGCATTTTCTGGGCAAAACTCTATTAGTCTTTGCCCTGCTTCATTTCGCATTCCAAAGCCAAGTTTGCCTGTTACTCCAGGTGTTTCTTGACTTCCTACTTTTGCATTCCAGTCCCCTATAATGAAAAGGACGTATTTTTTGAGTGTTAGTTCTTTAAGGTCTCCAGAAGAACGTTTTCAGTGTTGGCAGAGAGCTCTCTCAGACCATGCTGTTTTGGAGGGTGGAGACAAAATGAACCATAAATATTAAATAAGGAAGACATCTTTAGACTGTGGTTAAAAACTCTGAAAGAAATAAATAGGAGGATGTGCTGGAAGCCACTTGGAGGCTGGGATGGCCAGTTTCCACAGATGGGATAGACAGCGCAGACAAGAGTGCGTCTTAGCTAAAACTTGAGGACCTCACGTCTGTGAGAAGCTGAGCATGTGCAGGCAAAGGCTCTGAGGCGCAGAAGGTGTAGATAAAGTTGAGAATGAGAAGAGCTGTGAGCTGTGCAGCAGGATTGTGGGAGACTCACTACAGAATCCAGAATGGAGTGGGGGCGCAGCTATGCCCGACGCTGTGGCCTTACACTGTGTTCCCTGGGAAATCAGTCAAAGAGTTGAAAGGAAATAACATGTCTGATGAATGTTTTAAAGGACAGACGACTTCTGCGTGAGGAATGTATTGGATGGGGCAAAGTGGGGACTGAGAGGCCACTTCATAGGTAGGATATTCAGCTAAATAGCACTAGAATTGTGGCAATGCGATTGGAAATTAGGATGGAACTGAAGTATAATTTGGAGGAGAAATGACTGGAATGTAATGGATTAGACGTCGGGAGTGAGGGACAAGGAAGAATCAAAGGCGACTCCTGAATTTAGCCAGGCTTCAGCAATGCGTGAACCGTGAACTTCCAGATGTCCAAGCTGGTTTTAGAAAAGACAGAGGAACCAGAGATCAAATTGCCAACATCCGCTGGATCATCAAAAAAGCAAAAGAGTTCCAGAAAAACATCTATTTCTGCTTTATTGGCTATGCCAAAGCCTTTGACTGTGTGGATCACAATCAACTGTGGAAAGTTCTGAAAGAGATGAGAATACCAGACCACCTGACCTGCCTCTTGAGAAACCTGTATGCAGGTCAGGAAGCAACCATTAGAACTGGACATGGAACAACAGACTGGTTCCAAATAGGAAAAGGAATCCAACAAGGCTGTATATTGTCACCCTGCTTATTTAACTTCTATGCAGAGTACATCATGAGAAATGCTGGGCTGGAGGAAGCACAAGCTGGAATCAAGATCGCTGGGAGAAATATCAATAACCTCAGATATGCAGATGACACCACCCTTATGGCAGAAAGTGAAGAACTAAAGAGCCTTTTGATGAAAGTGAAAGAGGAGAGTGAAAAAGCTGGTTTAAAGCTCAACATTCAGAAAACTAAGATCATGGCACCTGGTCCCATCACTTCATGGGAAATAGATGGGGAAACAGTAGAAACAGTGTCTGACTTTATTTTTCTGGGCTCCAAAATCACTTTAGATGGTGACTGCGGCCATTAAATTAAAAGATGCTTACTCTTTGGAAGGAAAGTTATGACCAACCTAGATAGCATATTAAAAAGCAGAGATATTACTTTGCCAACAAAGGTCTGTCTAGTCAAGGCTATGGCTTTTCCAGTGGTCATGTATGGATGTGAGCGTTGGACTGTAAAGAAAGCTGAGCACCAATGAATTGATGTTTTTGAACTGTGGTGTTGCAGAAGACTCTTGAGAGTCCCTTGGACAGTGAGGAGATCCCACCAGTCCATTCTAAAGGAGATCAGTCCTGGGTGTTCATTGGAAGGACTGATTTTGAAGCTGAAACTCCAATACTTTGGCCACCTGATGCGAAGAGCTGACTCATTTGAAAAGACTCTGCTGCTGGGAGAGATTGGGAGCAGGAGGAGAAAGGGACGACTGAGGATGAGATGGTTGGATGGCATCCCTGACTCAATGGACATGGGTTTGGGTGGACTCCGGGGGTTGGTGATGGACAGGGAGGCCTGGCGTGCTGCGCCAGGACACGCCTGAGCGACTGCACTATACTGAAATGAGGGGAGGTAGTATGATCCTCTGAGGCTGGGAAGATTACCAAAGGGCAAGTTTGAGGTAAATGAGGTAAGTTAATGCAATTTCTCATTTGGTTGTGTGAAGCTCAAAATGTCAGTTTCTGTCTGAACCAGAATGTTGACAATATATTGATTAAATAGATAAGCCTGGAACCTACAGAAACATTAAGGTCAGATGTATGGTTTTGAAAAGATCGTCAAATAGGTGGGACCCAAATTTACAAGCCTGGACTGCGTCATCCATGATGAATGGAGATAGGTGGGAAATGGAAGGGGCTGAGGACCCCCAATGGGACATCCCCTCATTCAGGAGTGGAGCAGAAAGGACAGAGAGCCAGCCGCCGGGGGCAGGAGGAGGACCAGGCGGGTGGGGCACGTGGCGGGGAGTTGCTGAGCAGTGGGGTGAGCATGGGAAGACTTCACCCAGGCCTCCTCAGCAGGCCTTTGGAGACCTGCCAAGGAAGGTCTCAGCTGAGCAGTGGAGACATAAACCCGGACGGAATAGTTTGAAATGCGAATGAGAAGTGCAGACACAGAGCTGGTTGAATACAGGGCATTTTCACAGATGGGGCAGAGCTGCAGTGGGACGTGGTTGGCAAAGAGGAGGCCTCTGCCTAGAGGAGGGCTTTCCTGGCGGCTCAGTAGCTAAGAGCCTGCCTTCCAGTGCAGGAGTAGACTCTATCCCTGATCGGGGACGGAGGTCCCGCGTGGGCAACAAGGCTTGTGTGCCGCAACTGCTGGGCCTCAGCTACAGGGCCCGCGTCGCAGATGACGGAGCTCACGCTCTCTAGATGCCACGTGCCACAGCTAAGCGCCAGGGCAGCCTAAGAAGACAAGTGAAATAAAGAATGGGAGAAAGGGGAGCAGGCTTGAGAAAGCAAACTAACAGCGACGCACAGCGCAGATGGGAGGGGTTGTTTTTCTTTTGTTCAAGGAGGAAAAGCAGAGAAAGTGGGTGCAGAGGCAGATAGATCTGTAGTTGAGGAGGCTGGCCTCCAGCAGTAATGCTTGTGGCTTCACAGCTCCACAAATTAGACATTCTGAAAGCCACAGCTGTAAACTGCAATAGAGTGAATGAGTCTACTTTTCATCACCTTGGCTCTGAGAACATAGTTTCCAGTCCTCTGAAGTTATTAGCTGAAGACTGCATAGGATGGAGCTTTGGAGTTAGACCTGGTGTCAAACCCCGACTCCCTCCATTGGGAGCTTTTGTGACCTTGAGCCAGTTTCTGGAATTCTCTGTCTCTACTCTTCATCTGTAAAAGGGCCGTTACCACATCCTTAGCCACCAAAGGCCTGGGTAGCAGACGCGTAGCATGTGTGTACATGAAGTCCTTTTGAAAAGACAAGCGAAGGGAACGGAAAAAGCCATCAGAGATTGTGGCCAGTGGTTTAGAAACAAGAGGGGCACAGCATCGTGCCTGTGAAGGAAGAAGAGGCTGATGAGCCTGGGGGGGCGGGGGCGGGGATTATAGACTCACACAGTCCAGAAAGAAGAGGCGTCAAGCTGCAGAGACTTCTCCTGTTGTGGAGCATGGGATCCAGGCACCTAGGCCTCAGTGCTCGTGGCCCGGGGCTCAGCAGTTGCAGCTCCCGGGCGCCAGAGCACAGGCTCAACAGCTGTGGTGCACAGGCCAGCTGCTCTGCGGCGAGTGGGATCTTCACGGACCAGGGATCCAAACTGTGTCTCCTGCTGGCCGGTGGATTCTTCACCACTGAGCCACCAAGGAAGCCCTGGAAAGGAATATTTTACAGAAGGATGTATATCGATGTATAACTGAGTCACTTGGCTATACAGCAGAAACTAACATCGCATTGTAAATCAACTATACGTCAATAAAAATATTAAAACTGAAAAATTAATATTCTAGGAATGGAGTGCCAAGATAATTATCACATTCCAGGGCCTCTAAAAGGCAAGATAATAAAACATTTGTAAACTATTTCTTTTATAGTAAGTTGATTTTCAAAATGTAGCTACTTATATTTATTATCAAGTAGTAAGCTCAGCAGAACAGTGAAAAAAGAAATGGAATGTGCGGGTTTCACAGCATCAGTCTTGACACGCTGAGAAGTCCTCAGAAGCAGGGTTTTCCCATCTGGAAGGTGGATTTTCCCAACAGCTCGATGAACATCTGCCTTCTTGACATCCAAGAAACTATAATGCCTGTCTATAGGTCTTTGGTTATTCTTTTTCTGTAACCTGTTCTTAAACAGGGTGTGGTGGTGGGGGTGGGGATTTAGTCGCTAAGTCCTGTCCGACTCTTGCAATGCCATGGGCTGTAGCCTGCCAGGCTCCTCTGTCCTTGGGATTCTTCCGGCAGGAATGCTGGAGTGGGTTGCCATTTCCTTCTCCATAAACAAAGTATAGTACACCAGATCAAGGCTCTTTCCTGGGTTGCTATTGAGTGTTCTGATCCATTGTTCTGAGATGTCTCCTAGGTCACTCTGATGCAGATGTCTTTATGTACTCCCAAACTCTTGAGTCACAAGCTTGTAGGCGTCACTGCAGTTGCCTGGTCAGATGCAACTGTGCGAGGAATGCATTCATTTAAGTCTTAGGAGGAACCCTCGGGGTGCTGCTCATAGGAAGACCACTAACAGAGGCAACTAAAAACCAACCAGCTCCCAGGCTGATGCCACAGGTGCCATGCTGGGAGGGCCTGTCCGTCAGAGCCTCTTGTCAGGGTCCGACTCCCCACCGTCTGCACCCACAGCTGTACCATGAGCTGTGCAATGCAAACAGTCACGTCACCTTCATCACAGCCTCTTCCAAGCCCGAACACCACTTCATTAATTAGCTGGCATTCCCCAAATTTCCAGGTTTGTAAAAGCAATCTGTTTATAAAATATCTGGCTATGGTGTATAATAAACAATGCCAGAGTGAACTAAAAACAGACTAATTTAATAAGTGATTTCCTTTTCCCTCCACTTGAAATTTACATAATCCACAGGCTCTAATATTTCGCATACTTTTAATGCTTCTCATTTGTTTACGGTACAATTCCGTGCTTCAGACTTCACACACCACAATATCGATGAGCCTACAAGGGTTCAAAAACAGCCAATGTTTTGCCTGCGATCATTGTGTGAATGTGAAGAAAGTGAGCAGTCGGTCTACGTATTTTTCTTGCTAATTGCAAACTTAATATTCTATTAAAATGTATGCAATGACAAAATCTCAACAAACTCTTTAAAGCCATTATGAGCAGTTAAAGTATTCTCTCAGAGTATTAATATTAGCATCATTAAAAGAGTTTTATCAAGTGCACATTTATCCCCATCTTGGAAACTACACAACCCGAAGGAGACAAATGCCCTTGAGTGTTGTGGTAAGAAAACCAACAGCAGTTTTACAGCCGCATAAAGTCTTCTTGTGGCTTTGCAAGTAAAGCTAAATCAAACAAGAACATTCTTGAAGCCACGGTTATAACATGCAGTAGGGTCCCTGAGTCTATTTTTTCATCACCTTGGGCTCTGAGAAGAAAACACTGCCGGGTTATCTTGATAAGGAAAGAGCTCAGATATTAAAATACATTAACTTTACTTAATTGATTTAAACAGATCCAGAGCTTTCAAAATGCACATGATGTTATTTCTGCACTACTGGACAAAATAGATCTGTTTTAGATTGCAAAGCTCCATCTCTGTATCTCCCTCTGGTAGGGAGAAAAAAAAAAAACCCTCTCCATTTCTTGGCCTTTTAAAGAAATCTTTGTTCTTCTAAAGAACAACACAGGAAACCATATACATTTTTTTCTTCTTCAGCTAAATAATATCTTTCTGTATCCTTTCCTCAAAATGTCTCTTGGTAATATTGGTGCAGTGTTTTCCTGTAGCTCAGAATGCTGTAGTCCCAGAACAATAACAACAGATAACACTAATTGAGTTTTTGCTCTGTCCCGCGCTGAGCTGTGTTATGTTACTTTGTTAAATCTTCAAATGAGTAGATCTCATCATTTATATTTCCATGTGCACAGATGAGGAAACTGAAGCCCCGAGAGGCGGGGGACTCACCCAGAGAAGCAAGCAGATGACATGGGGTATGAAGTCAGCAAGGGGGCTCAGGACCCTGGCTCTTGACCAAGATTGCATGATGTGACCTCTCAAGCTGGAGAGGAGGATAGTCCAGCCAAAGGTCAGGGTTAAAGTTGCTTCATACATTATGAAAACTCCTGTTTTTTTCTTTGGTTTTGCAACACAACCTTTTTAATTGAAGGATAGGTGATCTACAGTGTTTCACGTATACACCACAGTGATTTGGATACATATGTGTATACATCATTTGTATTATATGTATATATATGTATATCATTTGTATTATATGTATATCTATGTATATCATTTGTATTATATGTATATATATATCTATGTATATCATTTGTATATGTATAGAGATATATGTATATAGATATGTGTATGTATATCATTTGTATTATATGTACATAGATATATGTATGTATATAGATATATGTATGTATTCTATTTCAGATTCTTTTCCATTACAGGTCATTACAAGATACCGAATATAGTTCCTTGTTACTATACAGTAGGTCCTTGTCAATTATCTATCTGTGTTTCTGTTAATACCAAAGGGGAGAGGGCATGAGAGAGGGACAAATTAGGAATTTGAGCACGTGCAGCATGATTTGTACAGGTTGGAAATGGATTACTGGAGGGCAGAAGGAACCCGGAAGGCTCGCCAGATGTGACATCTAATGGCCAATTGAAAACGAGGCTGCTAAGGGAGGAAGAGAAGTAACTTTTCAGAGAACTTCCTTACAGCAGAGTCCACTTTGGACTCCAGATGTCCTTTATGTTATTTTTTACACACGTTTATGTTGCATGGGGTCTCAAAGAATCGGACACGACTGAGCAACTGAACCGAGGGATAGCGTCCAAGAGAGACAGAAAGAGACATGTAAGTATTGGCTTGCATTTCAACAAGTTCCTTTTCAACATAGAATGTTTCAGCTTTCGGTCAAAACCCTGCGACCATCTCCTGTTCTGATATGAGAAGAATGAAAGCACTTGGGGGTGTTTCTCCGGCAGTTGAATTATATGATGAAGCTTCCTCTTCGTCTCTCTCGGTTGACACAAAATATTTTCTTCTAGAGTTCCTGCCGCTTGGAGTTTTGCTTTTAATCTTGGGTTCACTAAGCACCAGTCAGGGCCGTAAAACGAATGTTCGAAACATATGCTGATTCTTGGGAAGGTGATGTCTCAGATGATGAAGAAATATGCCCCCACCATCCCCCATTTCAATGCTCTGCTCCACACGCAAGAAGCAGCAAATGAAAGGACCCACGTGAGCACGCAGTGGGAAAGCCAAACCTCTGTGTCTTTAATAATCCCAGAACAAATGCTATTGAATGGACGCTTCAAGTGCTGTGTTTATTTTAGGGAGATTTTCCCAAAGGAAGCCTTCGTATGTGGGGCCATGAAAAGCCTTTTATAAAAGGATATTAATTATATGCTGAAAGTTAAAAGTATCATTGAGCCAGAGTAGCTGGGTAAAATACCAATATACCATCTCACAGATCTACTAATTTAGGCTAGTCCTGATCCTAGATTTCCAGCTGAGAACTAGAATTATTTAGCAATTATTTAGCTGAGCATAAATATTTGGAGACAGTTTTTGCTAACAAATCTTGCCTCTAGGAGCCAGGTCCATAACAATATTCTTGGCGCTAGTTTTCCACACATAAATCAGGCATCTAGCTTCACACCTTCTCTATTTCATTTTTACTATTGTGTGTGGTATCATTGCTCTTTTCTACTCCTCGGCTCTTTCTGCACCACCCTGTGGAACGGAAGCCTGGCCTACCTCATGTAGCCTGAACTGAGAATCCGGAAAAGTGCTCAAGGAAACCAGGTTGGGTTTTGTTGAGCGTTCCATTACGGGTTTGTAAAGTTGATGAGTTTGAAATTTTCAAATTCTGGGGTCTTATTTTCACAAAATGTGCTTGCTGTTAAATGTTCTCTTTCTTTTTTTTTTTTTTTTTATATTGAAGTATAGTTAGTTTGCAGTGCTGTGTTAGTTCTGGTGTACAGCAAAGTGATTTGGTAATATGCATATAATATATACATATATGACTGAATATGTGTATGTGTGTGCGTGTTAGTGTACAGCAGAGTGATTTGGTAGTATGTGTATGATTTTTATATGACTGAATATGTGTATGTGTATATGTGTTAGTCCCTCAGTTGTGTCTGACTGTTTGTGATCCCATGGACTGTAGACCACCAGGCTCCTCTGTCCTTGGAATTCTCCAGGCAAGAGTACTGGAGTGGGTACCACTCCCTGCTCCAGGGGATCTTCCTGATCCAGGGATCGAACCAGGGTCTCCTGCACTGCAGGCAGATTCTTTACCACCTGAGCCACAGGGAAGCCCATACGACTGAATGGATATTATGCATTTTGTGATTCTTTTCCATGCTAGGTTATTGCAAGATCTCAAGTATAGTTCCCTGTGCCATAAAGTAGGGGCTTGTTGTTCACCTATTGTGTATACAGTAGTGTGTGTCTGTTAATCTCAAACTCCTGATTTATCTTTTTCCCTTGCTTTGTATCTGTGCCCACATACAAGTGTATGCCCTTTTGATCTTGCCCTGAAAGGCTATGGAAAATACTGGGATATTTCTCCACCTTCAAGACATCCCTATTTTAAACAACCCACCAATTGAGATGATGAAACTGAGTGTTCAAACCACCATGTACCTTTTGGTGGTATGGGGCAGACTCTCCTGTCCCTCGTGGATTTCAGGCCCTGAAAGTGAGAGTCGCTCGGTCGTGTTCAACTTTGTGAGCCCATGGACTACACAGTCTGTAGGATTCTCCAGGCCAGAACACCGGAGTGGGTGGCCTTTCCCTTCTCCCGGGGATCTTCCAACCCAGGGATCGAACTCAGGTCTCCCGTACTGCAGATTCTTTACCAGCTGAGCTGTCAGGGAAGCCCTGATGGGTTCCTGTTGACTTGCATCCTTCGAGAATGCACAGCCCCTTAGGAAAGTTCACAGATTTTCCAACTCTCTGCTAAAATTTCCTGGGAGCTTCGGTGACAGCAGAGAGACTCCAGCTGAGTTCTCTATGCACGGTAAATAAATCGTGTGAACAACAGTCCCCAATTTCACGTTAATTGTTTGGAAATCTCCACAACATCAAACATTTTGTTAAAAGTCTGGAAAAAAATAAGTGTAGCTCTTTTGTTGCCGTCGACATTGTTTTGCTTCAGAGTGATTTGTTCTAAATACAGCTTAACAGGCAGATGACTGGTTTGTGACTGGAGTATCTTTTCTGAGATGAAAAAGCAATACAAATGCTCCCCAGAAGGACGCCAAGCAGGCGGAGAGCGGCACGGGCCGTGCGGGGTCCTCATCACGAAAGGGATGGCAGGGAGGGTCGGTTCCTGCCCCAAGACACGCGCCTCTGAAACGCTGAAGGGGAGTCCCACGCTTTAGGAGCCAGATCTGGGGACTGGCTATGTGTGAGAGTTTCAAACTGTTCATGCATTGAGATGCAAATATTGCAAGAATAAAGGGAGAGAAGGCAAGGCGCGAATCTCATCCTCACGGGGAAATGGAGGCAGAACCTGGAGGCGCGCCCTGAGACGGGAGGCAGGGAGACCGCCCGCTCCTGGGTCGGGTGACTCACTTTCATCCCTCTTTTTCCACAGGTGACTTCTGGCATCTGAACAGAAATGGAAGGCGGGGATTCCTTCAGAATTCAGTGGGGCATGCTACAAAATCGATATAGGCACTTGTTGGTCAAGATCTTTCTCACTCATGAAAAGAAGTGACCAGACGCAAAGAGAAGTACAGCCAAGCTCTAAGCTGCATGCGTCTGCAAGAGGAGACACCTTAACGGTGAAAACTGAGGGGCTTTGTTTTCTCTTGTTTTTAACTTGATAGCTGTTTGGTTCCTCTAAATGCAAGACGCCACTGTCTCTGTAACCTCAAAGGCTTGAATAGCGTGAAGATAAAACAATGACCTTCATTGCACAAAACTCACCCCCAGAAGTCTGGTCACATTTTGTTAGTGTTCTTCTCTGTGAACTGTTCATTTCAGACTCTGCCTTGCAGGTAAGGTTATGGTGAATTTCACCCGGTTTTTATTTTTTCAAAGATTTCAGAATCTCTGCTTTAAAGTGTTTCTATCCCGTCAGCTGTGTTCTCCACCATCTAAATAATCAATTTATTTTTTTCCTGTGAACCCCCTTCTGAGCTATGGGTGTGTTCATTAAGTTACTGATTTTCAAAGTTGCATCCCTGGACATACTTTTTTTTTTTTTTTTGCCACATTGCTGGGCATGTGATCCCCCAACCAAGGATTGAACCCATGGCCCCCTATAGTGGAAGCACAGAGTCTTAGCCGCTGGACCACCAGGGTAAGTCCTGCCTTAGACACCTTTAACACAAGGACTTTTGGAGGTGAGAACGCTAGCCCCACTCAGGCAAACACAGTGACTAAGAATCACAAAAGCAATTTTTATGGCCAAGCTGAGGGCAGAAACAGCAGCCTGGAGTCTTGCAGCAATGCTTCCAAAATAATATTGAACTACTTGCATAGTAGACTGGTGTTAATGAAGCTTAAACTTGGGGTGTCAGGATGAAGGAAATCTGTCTTGTTGACTCTTCTGAACAGAAAACAAGAGCTTGTTCACGCAGTGGACGATGTGAGGCCACGGTGTTTGCGCCTGAAGCATTAGCTCCCAGGTTGCCCTTTCTCCCCACCCTGCATATCACCCTGTGCTGGACGGTAGGTCCTTACTGCTTGTTTCGTATACAGTGGTGTGTCTATTTTTACCGCAGACTCCTGATTTACCCCCCCGCCCCAGCCCCTTTCCCCTCTGGTGACCATGAGTCTGTTTTCTGTGCCTGTGAGTCTGCTTCTGTCTGCAAATAAGTTCATGTGTAGCATTTTTTAAGATTTCCCCTGTAAGCATTATCGTATGATATTTCTCTCTGACTGACTCACTCGGTGTGACACCCTCCAGGTCCATCCACGCTGCTGCAAAGGGCATCATTCCACCCTTTTTATGGCTGAGTGACATTCCATTGCTGCCTCCCTGGTGGCTCAGTGGGAAGAATTCACCTGCCGTTTTAGGAGACATAGATTCAACCCCGGGCTGGAAAGATCTCCTGGAGGAGGAAACGGCAGCCCATTCAAGTCTTTTCGCCTGGGAAAGTCCCATGGATGGGAGTCTGGTGGGCTACAGACTACAGTGCCCCAGGAGAGTCGCAGGAGAGTCACGTGGCTTGGTGGCTAAGCAGCAGCAGCAGCAGCACCCCATTGTGTGTGCACCACGGCCTTCTCCCTGCATCTCCTGACGGACACGTGGGTTGCTTCCGCGTCTTGGCTATTGTGAGAAGTGCTGCAATGCACGTCGGGGTGCACGTAGCTTTTTGAGTTTGAATATAGTCTTCCCCAGATATAGGACCAAGGGGCTCCTTTTGTGCATTCTGGACTGCCACGCCGCATGGAAAAGAGGAAGTCCCCAGTTCTTAAATGAGAGTTCTGCCGCTGGTTGGATCTCAGTTGGTCCTTGAGTTGCCCAAGCCTCACCTCCTGTGGAGTGACAAAGCTACTCCTGCCACCTCCAAGGGCACGTCGGAGTATTGAATGAGACCGTGCACACAGCATAATCCATGAAACGCCCAGCTGACAATAAACTTGCAAGGATGCTTGCTATTGGTGTCAGTATTCTTAAAATATGCTTGACCGCATTTCTGGGATAGCCACGTGACCAAGCAGGGAACAACAAGGCAAAGGTCTCTGGCCTCAAAGGACTTTTCAGTAAACTGTTAACCCCCATTTTCCCCTGTGGCTTCATAAACATCTGTGTTTCCCTCAAGGTTCAAATGTTCTCTGTGCAGCTGACCCTGAAGTGAGACAGCTTCCCATCCTGGACTTCTTTAGGGCTTTTTTCTTTTTCAACTGGAAGCTACAAATGAAAGGCTCAGATATTCCAGTGATCCCTGGAAGAGCAACACACAAACAGTAACACTAATTAGTAGCTACCAGAGCTGTTCGGCATGGCAACAAGCTGCAAATTTATGGTTTTGTTAAGAGTCAGGATACATTTGAAATCTTTTATATAATATTAGATATGAAAATACACACCATCTGGACCTCTTGCTGGTAGCCTTGAAATGTCTACATCTCACAGGAATCAAACCCATTTTACCTGCTAGGGAATAAAACACCTGTTTCACATATTACTTCACACTGGGTGATGAACATTTCCACCATCTCCAGCCAGAAAGAAAAAAATGAAACTGTGGCTTCACATTGTTTAGTAGATTTTAAAAAGCGAGCAGGGTTGGGGCTGTTTCATTATCTGGTTGGAAGAAGACTCTGCAAACTGCCCCTGTATTATAGGGGTTATTATTAGTTCCCCTAAAAATTTGGGGGAGCCCTCAGAAGCCCTGCTTAGTGTTGATAAAAATGCATTTCCTTCTCATTATAAATCTGTTTACAAAAACACTTAGTGAAATGAGCCAACTGCAACTTGGCTGCTGGCTGTATCTTGTAATGGATGGTCCCAAAGTGGGTGGAAGGCTGTAATTCACTGGAGGAACTCTGTTGATGACACAAATGTGGAGCGGGTTATGAATAGCCCCAGAATCTTGAGCGAGAATCAGGACTTGCCTTCTTTTCTAGGACGTCTGCTGTCAGGCTATAGATCTCCTTATACAGACTTAAAAAAAACAAAGTTTCCTTAGCAGATCTTTCCTTTTCACTTTCCGTAAATTCTTTTGTTCTTCAGCTCAGATCCACTGCCCCTATAGGGAATTAGGTTGTATTTTTTTTAAACATATTCATCCTACCATTATCTCTCTTAAAAATATCACAGTGATTCCTTTATATCTTCAACTATCCAGTCACTGTTAATGTTTGCAATTCTTGCATTATCTTTTAAAGTTATTTGTTTGATTCAGAACAAAACATGGTCTGAACGTTTCTATTCCCTTCAGATAGGATGCCTATTTGCTTTACAGATGTCCTCATCGTCTGAATTTTGCTGATTGCATCCCTGTGGTGCCTTTTAACAGGTTCTCATGTCCTCTGTATTTTTTTGGTTATTAATATATAGTGTGTACAGTGTATTCTGTATTTGGAGGCAGGCCGGCTCAACTTCGATTTCTTTGGCGTGCGTGCATCACTTGGGGGGTTTCTCCTTTTGTAAGGAAGTGCATATTGTCTGGTCGTCTCTTTTTCCATTGTGTCAGCAGTTGTTCAGGGACAATATCAGGGTTCACTTGCTCAGTCCTGGAGAAATATTGCGAAACTAACCCTTTCGCACCTTTCTCGTGGATTAGCTGTAAAATGTCTAAATAAAAAAATCTCTTGATCTGCTACTGGTTACTCAGTGATACAGTTTGGATAAAATACTTGATTTTTCTCCCTTTATCAGTTTTCAAAGTAGTACATTGCTTTTCTAATATGGTTCAATAGTTATCTATTTGCTTTTCTTAAATATCATTATAAACGCACAGATTGAAACATATTTGAGATATTTCAATCAGCTGGTGTGCTACACATTTTGAAAAAAAACATTTTTTTCCCCAAAGAAGAGACCATCTCTAGTGATTTTTGATATCTCCTTTGCTATTTGTTACAAGACGTTCCAGACTCATTTTGTGCATTTTGTATCTCTGACTTGGAATCAGCCTTTTTTTTTTTTTTTTTAAGGCGCCTAGGTTCCTTTCAGTGGGAAATGATATTTGGATACCATAATCTGAAGAATAGCACTGATTGTTGTAACTGGATTAGTGTTTCTAGGTCCTTTCAGTGGACAGAGCTGGGAGATATATGCCATTAATTCATGGAAATGTTTCCAGTTCAAATTCAGGACCACAGAATTTTAACTTTTCCATCTTCAATCCATATTTGATGTAAGAATCTACCAGAAATGACAGAGTTGGAATATCCCATGCTTATCTAGTCTACTAAGTGAAGGGTAGCAATACCAGCAGAACCAACAATAGCAATAATGTGATTATTGAAAATAATTAATGATTTTAACTTATTTTTGTACGTATGATATATCCCATTAGACTTGTCAAATTACAGTGTTTTAACATCACTTGAAATTATTTCTCTTTCTTTTTATGCCACCAACTGGATATATGTTAGGTATACTTGCTTGCCAAGCAGAGACATTACTTTGCCAACAAAGGTCCATCTAGTCAAGGATATGGTTTTTCCAGTGGTCATGTATGGATATTAGAGTTGGACTGTGAAGAAAGCTGAGTGCCGAAGAATTGATGCTTTTGAACTGTGGTGTTGGAGAAGACTCTTGAGAGTCCCTTGGACTGCAAGGAGATCCAGCCAGTCCATTCTAAAGGAGATCAGTCCTGGGTGTTCTTTGGAAGGACTGATGCTACAGCTGAAACTGTACTTTGGCCACCTCATGCGAAGAATTGACTCATTGGAAAAGACTCTGATGCTGGGAGGATTGGGGGCAGGAGGAGAAGGGGAGGACAGAGGACGAGATGGCTGGATGGCTTCACTGACTCAATGGACATGAGTTTGGGTGAACTCCGGGAGTTGATGATAGACAGGGAGCCCTGGCGTGTTGCAATTCATGGCGTTGTAAAGAGTTGGACAAGACTGAGCAACTGAACTGAACTGGTACTTGCTTCCTTGTATTTCTCTTTCTAAAAGTATTTTATAACATTTATTTTTATTTTATAATCTTATAAAATATTTACATGGTGCCAGATCTACAAATGTAGTGAACTCAGTAAAATCTATTATCTGTCCCTGCCCTCCTCTCTTTCCATAATCCAAAGGTAATGGCTTTAAGAAAATTACTTTCCCATTTAATTTAAAAATTAAATTATGGTTTAAGCCTTTAGCTGCTTGTTTACTAAACGTAAGTTTATTAAGTAGCTATACTTCTACCAGTGGTCATGTATGGATGTGAGAGTTGGGCTATAAAGAAGGCTGAGTGCCAAAGAATTGATGCTTTTGAACTGTGGTGTTGGAGAAGACTCTTGAGAGTCCCTTGGACTGCAAGGAGATCCAACCAGTCCATCCTAAAGGAGATCAGTCCTGGGTGTTCATTGGAGGGACTGATGAGGCTGAAACTCCAGTACTTTGGCCACCTGATGTGAAGAGCTGACTCATTGGAAAAGACCCTGATGCTGGGAAAGACTGAGGGCAGGAGGAGAAGGAGATGACAGAGGATGAGTTGGCTAGATGGCATCATCAACTCAATGGACATGAGTCTGGGTAAACTCCAGGAGTTGGTGACGGACAGGGAGGCCTGATGTGCTGTGATTCGTGGGATCACAAAGAGTCAGACATGACTGAGCGACTGAACTGAACTGAGCTGATACTTCTACCTTGGAGAAGGAAATGGAAACCCACTCCAATATTCTTATCTGGGGAATCCCATAGACAGACGAGCCTGGCAGGCTACAGTCCATGGGGTCACAAGAGTTGGACATGAATTAGTGACTAAACCATCATACTTCTACCTATCTATGCGTATATCAGACATATTCTACCATATATACTTGCGTGTGTATATATGTGTATATAAATATATATGTATATATTTACATAGCTGGAACCCTTTCTTTAGATAAATAGTAACTTGCTATGCACATTTATATCCACTTTGTCTTTTTCACTTCAAGTACAACTCAAAGATCTTCTCATAGTTGTATAAAAACATCTCTTCCTTCATTTAATTAGTATAGTACTCCATTGTACCACTCTACCATAGTTTATTTAACCAGTCTCTTATCATGGTTATTTGTTTTTATCAGGGTTATTTTTAGGCATTTGCTATTAAAAATAGACCCATAATAAATATTCTACTGTATATGTATTTTGATATTTTTACCAGAGCAACTTTAGAAGAGATCCCTGAAAGTGGGATTGCTGGGTCAAAGAGAAAATGCCCCTGAACTGTTGTTCATTATCACCAGTTTTATTACCTCCTTCCTCCCGCAAGTCCTGCGCTACTCTGCACTCCCATCAGTGATGCACCAATGGAAGGCTCTGTTTAAATGCCTACATCTTCCTTACTGGATATGGTAGCAACTGGCATTTTACTTCATCTCTTTTTATTTAGGAACAAAAGGAAAGGGTAGCCATCAGGTTAAGTGACATTTGTGCAAAAAAAAAAAAAAGTTTCAAAGAAGTAAAAATCTAGAGATATGGAAGCAACTCTTGGCTCTCTCCAGGTTGTCATGAAGGAAGTTATTAATCAGGGCTTCCCAGGCGGTGCAGTGGAATTTGCCTGCCAACGCAGGAGACACAGGAGACCTGGGTTCCATCCCTGGGTTGGGAAGATCCCCTGGAGTAGGAAATGGCAACCTGCTCCAGTATTCTTGCCTGGAGAATCCCATGGACAGAGGAGCCTGGCGGGCTGCAGTCAAAGAATTGGACAAGGCTGAGCACACACACACAAGCTGTTAGACACACAGAACAGAGCCGCCAACTTATGAAAATGGCCACGCCCGTTTCGCTGTTGATGTTTGACAAAGTTGTTTCTGCCTTTTACTTTGATTTAAGACGGTTTGCATCCTGTTAATCTTTAAAAAGAATTTGCATTTCTTTTTGTTTATCCATTCTGAAGCGTTCTGCATTGAAAAAAAATAACGCATCAGATTTATATCTTCAGCGTACTATCCTTCATGGCAGTGGTACTCAAAGTATGCTCTGTAGACACTGCCAGTCCACAGATCACTTCCCTCCACAACGAGAGAGGCACACAGATATGAATGCGCATAGCAGAACTGCCGTAGTCATCTGACGCGGTGATGATACCAAGGGTGTGACCAGTGACTTCGACAAAGGTTTTGATACATGATGGATTATGAATGTCATTATTATAAATAAAAATGATAAGGACTGCAAACCCATTATCATGTAACGGATTAGAAATGCGGTCTTTCCCCACAGGTGGTTTAAGAAGCACTGCCCTGTGGCTCTGTTGGTCTTCTGCTTTTATGCTGAGTCAATAGTTCTGCGTCACGTGTGCTTTCAGAGTCTGCCTTCCTCTGATTTAATCTTCTAATAAAATTTTCCTTAGTGGTTTGGTTCAGTGCTTCCCAAAATGGGCCTTGGTGCAGAGTCATACAGGTTTCTTGATGTCTTTCCTGCAGAACTTCTCAGGGCCTCTAAATGCTAACACATCAGTCTCTCAGAGAGCGGAAACCTTTTCCGCTTGGAAAGTTTTGCTTGGAAACCTTTTCTGCAAAGTGCTTTATGTTACTAGGTTTGCGGATGGGAACCATAGGAAAGTCCTGGTGTAGGCTCATAATTTCCTTTCTACAAAAGTGGTATTGTGGAGAAATGTCAACGTTTTACAATTCTGTCAAATCATCAGCACACTTAATAAAGACTGGGTGAAAATGAACAAGCAAAAACTATTCCCAGACTTCAGATCACCAGATATGCCTTATCCTCTAAAATTAGCTTCCACTCCATGCCTTTAAAATATCTGGCTACCTATTCAATATTTGAAAAATGACTTAGAACAAAGCTCCTATAAACACTTTAATACTATGTTTTGTTCACAACAAATACATAGAACAGCCTGTTCTGAGGTTTGGTAACTTTTGTGTTGTGGAAGTTCTTCCATGGATGACTCTAAATCTTGTCAACTTCAGTCGAGACTCAGTCACACTTGAAATTCCCTTCTCTGTGTTTCTAAAGTTCCTCAGATTTCATGTTCTGCTTTTAGCCCTTTCAAAGCTAGAACTCTATACATTCAACCTTTGTTTTCCAACAGCATAATCTAACATTCACACAGTGTAGCCACAAGGAGCCTGGGTTTTGGAAGCAATCACACTTGGTCACAGGTGGGGGGTGGGTAAGATGGCTGAGGGAGTACTGAGGACTTGAAGCAGATTTGCTTCTGGTGAACCGAGCACGGTGTGATCTGCCCCCTGATTCCCACCTCTTTATCTCTAGTTCCCTTTATTTTCTATTCTCAAGAAGAATTCTAGAGGCCAGAGTTCACTGCTCAGTAAGCTTTTGCAATTAGCATCTATTTTTCTTCTTCCTCATTACCAAAAACATACTCATTACAAAAACGTTAGTACATACAGGCTGCTGGTGCTAAGTCACTTCAGTCGTGTCCAACTCTTAGAGACCCTCCATGGACTGCAGCCCACCAGGCTCCTCCGTCCATGGGATTCTCCGGGCAAGAGTACTGGAGTGGGGTGCCGTCGCCTTCTCCCACGTATAGGCTAGCTACTATTAAAAGAAGAAATCTCTGTACTGTCACCTGATATAAACACTATAACAATTCTAATGCCCCTCCTTTGGTGTGTGTTTTAAGGATACATATAGAAAACATGTTAAATATATATTACACTTGCTCAATTGCTCAGTCACGTCCAACTCTTTGTGACCCCATGGAATGCAGCACGCCAGGCTACCCTGTCCTTCACCAACTCCTGGAGTTTGTTCAAACTCATGTCCATTGCACTCTAGTGTTCTTGCCTGGAGAATCCCAGGGACGGGGGAGCCTGGTGGGCTGCCATCTATGGGGTCACACAGAGTCGGACACGACTGAAGCAACTTAGCAGCAGCAGAAGCAGCATGTTTACTGAGTCAGTGATGCCATCCAACCATCTCGTCCTCTGCCGTCCCCTTCTCCTCCTGCCTTCAATCTTTCCCAGCATCAGGGTCTTTTCCAATGAGTCAGCTCTTTACATCAGGTGGCCAAACTTGTGGAGTTTCAGCTTCAACATTAGTCCTTCCAATGGATATTCAGGACTGATTTTCTTTAGGATGGGCTGGTTGGATCTCCTTGCAGTACAAAGACTCTCAAGAGTCTTCTCCAACACCACAGTTCAAAAGCATCAATTCTTCAGCACTCAGCCTTCTTTATAGTCCAACTCTCACATTGTACATGACCACTGGAAAAACCATAGCTTTGACTAGATGGACTTTTGCCAACAAAGTAATGTCTCTGCTTTCAAATACGCTGTCTAGGTTGGTCATAGCTTTTCTTCCAAGGAGCAAGCACCTTTTAATTTCATGGCTGCAATCATCATCTGCAGTGATTTTGGAGCCCCCCGAAATAAAGTCTGACACTATTTCCATTGTTTCCCCATCTATTTGCCATGAAGTGATGGAACCGGATGTCATGATCTTAGCCTTTTGAATGCTGAGTTTTAAGCCAACATTTTCACTCTCCTCTTTCACTTTCATCAAGACGCTCTTCAGTTCCTCTTCACTTTCTGCCACAAGGACTGTGTCATCTGTGTATCTGAGGTTATTGATATTTCTCCCGGCAATCTTGATTCCAGCGTGTGCTTCATCCAGCTCTGTATTGCATAGAGGCAGCAATATATGACAATTTACATTATATGACATATATAATACTGATTTATATATTGAAAATACCTATCCTTATTATTGTATTTCACTTTATGAGAGCATTTCTCATGAATTTACCTGCATATTAATCTCAAACTCAGAGTCTGTTTCCTGGGTTACTTGAGTATTACCTGCATTTCCTTTTATGGGATATTTTTTATTGTATCTTTTGCCCATTTTGTATTACTTGGGTTATTGTACTTTTTTCTATTGACTTGTATACATAGTATCATTTACATATTCTGGACATTAAATTCTTTTTAAATTTTATTTCATTTGTGACTTGTCCTTTCTGTATCTTTATGGTGACTGTTGATGAGCAGGTGATCTTATTTTTATGGTAGTTTGATTTGTCAATCATAGTTAATTCTTTTGTTTTATTTAAGAAAGAATTCCATAATTTGAGTTCAGAAATATATTGTCCACATTTACTTTAGAATGTTGTATTTTGTTTTCCACATACACCTTTAATCTTTACAGAATTCATCTTTGTAAGGAGTGTTAGATAGAGATTCAATTTCATTTATTTCTGAAATGATCTTAAATCTATAAATCTTGCAAAACAGTCTTATTTTTATTAATGTGTAATTTTGGGGACTTTTTCCTATATCAAAACCACATCCTTTTTGAAAATAACAATTTTTCTTCTTTCTCTCCGGGCCTTATATCTTCTAACTCTTTTTCTTGTTTTATTTCATTCACTTGGAGTTCACATTCAATCCTGAATAAAATTAGTGGTTAGTGAGCATTCTTGTCTTGTTCCTACTTAAAAGAATAGCCTCCTCATTTAATAAGGTGTTGTTTTACATTTTTGGTGACAGCCTTTAACAGGCTAAGGGAGTTTCCCCCTAATTTCCTAAGAAAGCTTTTTTTTTTTTTTTCATTATTATTGGATGCTGAAGTTTATCAGCTGGCTGTTTCACATGTCAAGACCATGTTTTTTTTCCTTTAACCTTTTAGTTGCATAACTAATAATTATAGATTTCTCTAATGTTTCACTGTCCTTGTATAAACGTACTAAATTCAACTTGATCATGATATATTATCTTTTTTATATGCTTCTTAAAACATTTTGCCCATACATCATTTTAAAAGCTTTTATCTATGTTCACATGTTAAAATGACTTCTGTTGTACTCCCCTTTGTCTGGCTTTGATAGTAAAAGTTTTACTAGACCCATAAATTGAATTGGAGCCTATTTCCTATATTCTTTTTCCTGTATTCTGGAGAGTATGGGGGTAAGTTTGGAATGATTGTTTGTTTGGAAGTTTTATAGACTCATTTTAAAATTTTTTGGAGATTGGTGTTTTCTTTGTAGAAATATGTTAAACTATTGGTAAATTTCTTTATTGAGTTATGTGGACTTTCTAATTCTTGAGAAATTTTAAATCTATTGCTAGTATGTAGTGATTCTTTGTTTTAAAATATGTTTCTTAAGATCGAAATATTCCACAAATGTCCTAAATCACGAATGCATTAATCGTGCATTCCAATAATCTAGCTTACTAATTTTTTGACTTTTAGAAGTGGTATATTGAAACATCCCACTACAACTATGGACGTGTAATTTTCTCCCTGATTTCTATCATCTACGGATTTATTTCTTTAGAGGTATTTTAGTGATGCAAAGACATTTTAATTTTTATGTCTTCCTGGAAAAGTTGAACTTTTTACTTCAAGATGAAATGTGTGGCCTAGGCCACATTTAATGACTGTAGTGCCCTTTGTGGTAGGCAGAATGCTAAAATACCCCTCAAGACCTCATCCCCAACTTGTGCAGAACCTATATGATCAGAGGACTGAAATCTGATGGCTTTTACACCGTGGTTATGTTGTGGCACAACTGATCTTAAGAAAGGGAGAGGGTTTGGAGGGTCTAAGCTAATCAGTAGGAATGGCAACCTACTCCAGTATTCTTGCCTAGAGAATTCCATGGACAGAGGAGCCTGGTGGGCTACAGTCCATGGGGTCACAAAGAGTCGGATACGACTTTGCCTGTGTGTACTGAACTGTAACTTCCTCCAATTTTAAAGGAAAACTGGAGAAGGAAATGGCAACCCACTCCATTGTTCTTGCCTGGAGAATCCCAGGGACGGGGGAGCCTGGTGGGCTTCCGTCTATGGGGTCGCACAGAGTCGGACACGACTGAAGCGACTTAGTAGTACTAAGCTAATCACACAAGTCTTTTGAGAGCAGAGCCATTTCTCTGGCTAGGAATGGCAGAAGTCAGAGAGACTTGAAGCATAAGAGCGATCTGACCCAAGAGATGTTTTCTGTTCCTGAACTGAGTGGCACCACAGGGCAAGGATCGAGAGCGGCCTCAAAAAGATGAGAAAGATCCCTGGTTAACAGCTTGCCAGACAACAGAGACCTCAGTCTTAGAGCAACAAGGAAATAATTTCTTCCAACAACCAGAAGGGGCTTGCAGCAAATCACCCCCTGGTCAAGACTCCAGATGGGGGTGCAGACTGCCAATACCTTGATATCAGCTGCTGAGGCCCGAAACATCGATCCTAGCCATGCTGTGCAAGACTTCTGACCACAGAAAGCTGTGAGATGGTAAACTGGTGTCTTTCCCAACTGCAGTCTGTGACCATTCGTTATGCAGGAATAAGAGAATTAATACACTCTCTCTATCCTTAAGCCCTTTTTTTTTAATCTTAACGTGTATTTCATTACTTACTAATATAGTTATGCCTTTTGTTAGTATTCTAGGTGTATGTCTTCCATCTCCTTATTTTCAGGCTTTCTGTTTTCTTATTTTTTTTTTTAATTTTTATTTTAACTTTAGTTTACTTTACATTACTGTATTGGTTTTGCCAAACATTGACATGAATTCACCATGAGTGTACATGCGTTCCCAAATATGAATCCCCTCCCTCCTCCCACCCCATACCATCCCTCTGGGTCCTCTCCTTGCACCAGTCCCAAGCATCCTGCATCCTGCATCGGACATCGACTGGCGATTCATTTCTTACATGATAGTATACATGTTTCAATGCCATTCTCCCATCTCATCCCACCCTCTCCCTCTCTCTCTCCCCCAGAGTCCAACAGTTCACTCTATAGATCTGAGTCTGTTTTCTTATATTTGGGGTATTATTTTGTAAGTAGCATATACTAAGTTTTAAAAATCCAAACTGAAAATCTATGTCTTTTAATTTAAGAATTTGTCCAAATACATTTATTGTAATTACTAATGTCTTTGAGTTTGGAGCTATCATGTTCCTTTCTATGATTTTTAAAATTTTTTTGCACTTTATTATCTTTAAATAAATGATTTAGCATTTACTTTTTATTTCTTTTTTTCTTACTATTTC
>SJYQ01007057.1:104743-119662 GCA_006410935.1 Redunca redunca
GGACATCGACTGGCGATTCGTTTCTTATATGATAGTATACATGTTTCAATGCCATTCTCCCATCTCATCCCACCCTCTCCCTCTCTCTCTCCCCCAGAGTCCAACAGTTCACTCTATAGATCTGAGTCTGTTTTCTTATATTTGGGGTATTATTTTGTAAGTAGCATATACTAAGTTTTAAAAATCCAAACTGAAAATCTATGTCTTTTAATTTAAGAATTTGTCCAAATACATTTATTGTAATTACTAATNGTTCCTTTCTATGATTTTTAAAATTTTTTTTGCACTTTATTATCTTTAAATAAATGATTTAGCATTTACTTTTTATTTCTTTTTTTCTTACTATTTCCTCTTTTATTGTTCAGAATTTGTACACTCTATTTCTACTCTTATGGTGGTTAATTTTTAAATTTTGCTATGCATATTTATTAAAATATGGGAATTATCATGAATTTGCATGTCATTCTTATACATAAAACCACAAAATCTTTCCTAGATTGTTACCATTTAGTAAATGTGTAACCAAAGTAAGAAATTTCCTATGGATTCTTTGCCTATTCACTTCACTTTTGAAAATGGGGAGGGGGGCGCTTCCTTTCCTCCCGACTTTGCTCTCTCCATGCCGATGTCACTTTATGCAACAGAGCTCAGATGCCAGACTTATTGCTTGCTGTGTGCCACTGGGAAAGTCACCTGTTCTCTTTGAGCTTTACGTTGCTCATCTACCAAATTGGGTCGGGAGTAGTGAGAACTGGCTCACCAGGAGTTTTCTGAGGAGTAAGTATGATAATACATGTATAGCACTTAAATAAATGCTTAGCATTTAATAAAGTCATTTTTATTCTGTATTGGTTTTCTTTTTTGCACCATAACTTCTTTTGCTCACATAGCTTCTCTCCTCTAAGGGTGTGTTATGCTTCTGTGTGTCTGTGTTCACATCGTATTCCACTTCCCCTCACTAAATTGTATGCCCTAATTAGACAGTCTATTAAAGGCCTTTCTGTATAGGATTTCACGCGTGCAGGCGCTGTCAAGTGGGGAGTGGTCCCTAAGGAGCACCATTCTTTGTGTCCTCATAATACTTTTGAGTATAATGTGTCACGGAGTGAGTGAGCAGCATAAACCTGAGGAAGCCTGGCCCTAACCCGAAGGGAAGCATCATCGTGATTCGGAGCTAAGAAGCACAAGGCGACTTCAGGAGGTTTATGTAAACTGGATACAATGCAAATTTTAACGTGTGCATTTGGATTTAAATAAAAGTGAAGTGGAACTCTTTGTTCCAAAATAGCCTTTCAGAAAAGGTTCATGAGATTTTTTTGGTAGCTTTCTAAATCTGACCATGAATGCTTATACCTTTTAATTTAGTGGACTTGAAATTCTTGGCTTCCAAGTAGCATGTTGTAAGAGGGTTATTTCTGGACCTTCTCCACATGTAACATATAAAATTAGCACCCTTCTTTGGCAACTGAAACTCTTCATCTCAAAAAGCTCTAAGCTAACCCAACTCATCAGACTGTTACAAGCAAAGACTAATTAAATGTTCTTCTGCTTTCAGTTTAAACTCATTATTGGCAGAGATACCTAGAGGTCAGATTTAAGCAGCATGAGTCAAATAAACGACCAGCAGCATTACAATTCCATCAACAAGTATAATGCTAAAAAAAGAGAATGGCTGCTTTATGATCACATTAAAGCTACAATGTAATTTCCATTGTTGATCCTCAAAGGTTCAACCTATGTGTAAAATGAAGGAAGTCTACTGAAAGGTTGTCTCAGACCCTCACATTTCTTTCTTTTCCTGGGTTGAGCAGCTGCAGTGAAAATAGCCAAAACGTCTGCCTTTCTTAAGAACAACGAAAAACCTTCCCACTGTTGCCAAGATGGCTAGAACCCATGCAGTGGAGAAGCTGATGCTGCTAAAAAGCAAGACAGCACTCATGACAGCGTAAGAAGACGCGTGCGAGGCCTCTGCTGCCAGGGGCAGGCAGGAGAGCTCTTTGAAGACTGAAAGACATCTAGAAAACCTTGTTTTTGTCGTTTTTTAAGGAACTGGGAACATTACAGGCTTGAAAATGTTGAATGTGGGAATAGACAAACAATTTAACAAAGTTTCATTGTATACGTCTTTCCAAAAGTTCCACGGGAAAAGAGGAAATTGAATCATTCTGGAGGAAGGCCTCATGAAATAAAAAAAGGAAGACCTACTGGAGCATTTGAGGAGGACAGTTGAGTACAGAAGCTGTACTCGTTTTGTCTTTAGAAATCTATACAGAATTGGTGCTTTGCTCCAAGGCACTTTGAATTATTCATTGTATTTAATTACCCTGCCCCACACTCTTGCGGGGCAACACCATTTTACACATAAGGAAACAAAAGTAAGGCAGATTCAAGAAATAATACTCATAATACTTCTATCATTTGTCAGGGGTGAACAGCTCACTAGACATCAAAACGGTGCATCAGAAAACATTATCTCAGTGAATCACAATAGCAGTCACAAGGATAGGTCACATGACCCCACGTTAGAAGTTAGAGATGGAAGTAGACTGCTGCTGCTGCTGCTGCTGAGTCCCTTCAGTCGTGTCTGACTCTGTGCGACCCCATAGACGGCAGCCCACCAGGCTGCCCCGTCCCTGGGATTCTCCAGGCAAGAACACTGGAGCGGGTTGCCATTTCCTTCTCCAATGCATGAAAGTGAAAATCAAAGTGAAGTTGCTCAGTCGTGTCCAATTCTTCGTGACCCCATGGACTGCAGCCTACCAGGCTCCTCCATCCATGGGATTTTCCAGGCAAGAGTACTGGAGTGGGGTGCCACTGCCTTCTCCAACTCCCCCCAAAGACACGTTCCAAGGGAATGGCAGGGTCAGGACTTGAACCCATGCCGGTTTGATTCCCAAGTCTTGCAACTTACAGTTCTCTAATAAAAAGTCTCCCCCACGCACTACCCTGCTGATAAGTCCAGGGAACTCCAAAGGGGCCGCAGGGGCACAGTAGACGGTTCTGTTTGCACCAGTCAACAGGGAGCTATTGCTCCTGTGCGCTCCCTGAAGCTGAAGCTCCACACGGCCCCTGGAAGTCGGCACCGCTGTAACGAGTCACCATGGTGGCTGGCAGTCCAGCCAGCAAACCCTGGGGTGGCCCCGCAGGCCGCTTCTCGGTGGGGAGCCCACAGCTGCTGTGTGTCGCCCACGGCACGGCCCCTCTTCATGAGCTTCAGCTTCTGCCTTTGCCCTTGTCTCTGCCGCTGGAGTAAATCGGTGCCCAAGTTTCCGTGTCTCCCTCAGGACGTGAGAGCCGACAATGCCCATCTTATAGCGTGGGCAGGACTCCTGGGCTCTTCATAGTCATCTGCATTGCCCTTTATCCAGGGACCAGCCGGCCTTCGTGTGGCTGGGACCAAGCTCCTTGAACTTCTCAACTCACCCCTGGATTTTCTTTCCTTTTTTTTTTTTCACTGCTATAATTGTTCTATTTTATTTATTTATTTATTTATTTTTTTTAAATTTTTATTCTAACTTCGGTTTACTTTACATTACTGTATTGGTTTTGCCAAACATTGACATTAATTCCCACGAGTGTACATGAGTTCCCAAACATGAGTCACCCCTGGATTTTCTTATCCTCAAGGGGCTTCAGAGGTACCTCAGAGGTCTCCCTGCCTGGCCCAGTGCCTTGCAGACATTTGCTTCCCCAAGCCAACAATTTTCTGAGAAATTCAGTCTCCCGAGGGAGTGGTGAGCTTTTCCTGCTACAGACTCATCAGAGGAGAAATGCAGCATCTCCCTTCTTTCTTTTCAGCGAGAGACACCAGCAGTGTCTCTGAAGGACCAACTGCTTGCTGAGGCCAGGAGGTGATACAGAGAGTGGCAACGGTGCCTCAGCCTTCAGACCCAGCCGGGCAGTAGTGTCCAGACCCCACGGCTGTTTGACCTTCTGCAAGTCACTGAACTCTCTGCTCTCAGAGCTTTTCCATTTGTCAAATTGAGATCATATTCTTACTTCTTGGACGGTTGTGAGGATGAAATGTGTACAGTCATGGGGAGGTCTAGAGCAGGCTTTGAGACACAGTAAGTGCTGTGTGGTGAGTGTACAACAAAATTAAGAGGCGTGTTCTCAAGGTGTTTCCATCATATTGTCATAAGAGGGGTTGGGGGGAGGCTGTGTACTTCAAGGACAAAAAAGGCTAGCCTGACTCTGGACGATTTGAGAGACTGCGAAGGGGAGACAGAAAATTACGAGTAATGTCAGAGGACAGTGACCAGACTGCCAGCTGTGATAGAAGAGAAATGGGCACCTGGTCTCTGCCCCTGGTCCCCGGCACACAGCCCCTACAGCGACTGCAGTCTCTGAAGGCGTGACTTGTGTGACGATGAGATGACTGGTACTGAGGATGAGTCTGGTCCCTAGAAAAACCGAGTGACGCCTGGGGGATTGGAACTTGAAACTCTGACCTCTGTTGCTCCAGCTCCTTTCAGCTGGAGGTTAAGTTCATTATCAATGACCAGTTATTGAATCAACCATTCCGACATAATGGAACTTCCATAAATAACCCTAAATGATGGGGTTTGGGGAACACCCAAGTTGGTGAGAACGTGGAGATTCTGAAAAGGCGGCACCTAGAGAGACCACGGACGGCCCTCCATATGTGACCCTATGAAACTCTGCCACGTGGCTGCAGTCCAGTCGTATCCTTTATAATTAAGCAGCAAAGGTAAGCAAAGTGTTTCCTGAAGTTCTATGAGCCGTTCTAGTGAGCTGTGGTCCCTGACGATGGGGTCGTGGGGACCCGCACTTTATAGCCAGCTGTTAGAAGTTCAGGTGCAATGTGGAACTTGTAACTAGTCTGAAAATGGGGCAGTCTTGTGGGGCTGAGCCTTTAACTTGTATTTCTGGAAGTTCATGTCAGAATTGGTTGAATTGTAGGACACTCATTTGGTGTCCGGAGAGTTAGAGAATGGATTGATGTGATTGCCTCACCCTACGTGTGGTGTCAGAAATTGTGTTGAAAAGCAGTGCAGGTCATGTGAGCCCCCATAGGAGGCTGGCTGTAACCCACGCAGGTGTGGCTTTCAGGCACCATGGCCTTAAAGGTTCCGGAGGCTGAGCTGTGTTTGGAGGGGGTGGAATGACACCAGGAATGGAATTTTAAATAATCCATGCAGTCCTGAGCCGAAAGTGACTCAGGGGCCTGAGATCCTGGGTCTGCCTTCATGACTCTGAGTGTGTAAGTCCCCTAGATATCACATGACTAAAGGCAAGAGAAGAAGGCCCTTGAAAGTGACTTGATCAAAGTTGGATTGCTCATAAACTTTGCCGAGTGTGAGCTGGGTCTGGTTTAATTTCTTTTCTCAAAAACAAACAAACAAAACTGGAATGTGACCTTTGTTGCTTTTAAATATCTATCAGCTATATTGATCTTTCTTATTCTTTCATCTGGCTGCTTTTTAAGTATTACAGACAATTGTAAGGCTGGGATGATTTTGCCAAGTGTGGTGGAATTTTATCATGAATTGTGGGAAGCAAAAACCTGCCAAGCAGCTTGAGGGGATACCATTGAAAAAGAGTTATGATTTTCACCAAATTTGCTTTTCTAGTGCTGTGAAAGTGCTGCACTCAATATGCCAGCAAATTTGGAAAACTCAGCAGTGGCCATAGGACCGGAAAAGGTCAGTTTTCGTTCCAATTCCAAAGAAAGGCAATGCCAAAGAATGCTCAAACTACTGCACAATTGCACTCATCTCACATGCTAGTAAAGTAATGCTCAAAATTCTCCAAGCCAGGTTTCAGCAATACATGAACCATGAACTTCCTAATGTTCAAGCTGGTTTTAGAAAAGTCAGAGAAACCAGAGATCAAATTGCCAGCATCTGCTAGATCATGGAAAAAGCAAGAGAGTTCCAGAAAAACATCTATTTCTGCTTTATTGACTATGCCAAAGCCTTTGACTGTGTGGATCACAATAAACTGTGATGGGCATACCAGACAACCTAACCTGCCTCTTGAGAAAGCTGTATGCAGGCCAGGAAGCAACAGTCAGAACTGGACATGGAACAACTGACTGGTTCCAAATAGGAAAAGGAGTGCGTCAAGGCTGTATATTGTCACCCTGCTTATTTAACTTCTATGCAGAGTACATCATGAGAAATGCTGGGCTGAAGAAGCACAAGCTGGAATCAAGATTGCCGAGAGAAATATCAAGAACCTCAGATATGCAGATGACACCACCCTTATGGCAGAAAGTGAAGAGGAACTAAAAAGCCTCTTGATGAAAGTGAAAGTGGAGAGTGAACAAGTTGGCTTCAAGCTCAACATTCAGAAAACGAAGATCATGGCATCCCGTCCCATCACTTCATGGGAAATAGATGGGGAAACAGTGGAAACAGTGTTGGACTTTATTTTGGGGGGCTCCAAAATCACTGCAGATGGTGATTGCAGCCATGAAATTAAAAGACGCTTACTCCTTGGAAGGAAAGTTATGACCAACCTAGAAAGTATATTGAAAAGCAGAGACATTACTTTCCCAACAAAGGGCCGTCTAGTCAAGGCTATGGTTTTTCCAGTAGTCATGTATGGATGTAAGAGTTGGACTGTGAAGAAAGCTGAGCATCGAAGAATTGATGCTTCTGAACTGTGGTGTTGGAGAAGACTCTTGAGAGTCCCTTGGACTGCAAGGAGATCCAACCAGTCCATTCTGAAGGAGATCAGCCCTGGGGTTTCTTTGGAAGGAATGATGCTAAAGCTGAAACTCCAGTACTTTGGCCACCTCATGCGAAGAGCTGACTCATTGGAAAAGACTCTGATGCTGGGAGGGATTGGGGGCAGGAGGAGAAGGGGAAGACAGAGGATGACATGGCTGGATGGCATCACGGACTCGATGGACATGAGTTTGAGTGAACTCTGGGAGTTGGTGATGGACAGGGAGGCCTGGAGTGCTGAGATTCATGGGGTCGCAAAGAGTCGGACACGACTGAGCAACTGAACTGAACTGAGTGATGTAAAATATAGTGAGCTAGCCATTGCTTTCTCATCCCCTTTTGATGACATAAGAGAGAGTTCTCATAAAGGGTAAGGGCTCTCAGGGAGGGGTGTCCTTCCCTTTGAAAGGGTGTCTCCATCCCTTTAAAACACTGAAGTCGGCTTCTGCCTTGCACATCCAATATGGTGGCTACTGAAACTCAGTGTCTCTAACTCACGTAGAGATCAGGCTAGAAGCCTTCTTCTCCCCCTTCTTCTAGGAATTCACAGAGGGTCTTAGAAGAGGTGACTCCATTTTTAGAGTCAATGGACTTGGGTCTAACTATTTCAGTTATCTGATGTAACAGATCTTTGGCTCTCTTCAGAACAGCTTAACTGTCAAAAAGGCAGGGGCCTGGTTCTGGAGCAGCTGGTACTAGATTCAAGTCCTGAGTTGGATAATTTCCAGCTGGAAGGCTTTGTGCAAGCTGTTTAATTTCTTTGTACCTCAGGCTTCCCACTTCCCTTATTATAAAGAGGCTAATAATAAACACTTAATTGCTATGAGGATTAAATACAAAGCACTTGTAACTCACAAGCAACATGCACTTGGAATAATTGTGGCGTGTGATAAGGACTCACGTGCGGGCTACCGCTCTGTAACTGATGCTATTATCCTGTGCCCTGGGGAATTCCTTATGCAGTCATTGTGATCCTATAGGAATGCATGTCGGTGGGTGCTGGGGGCCATTGGATTTTCTGGTCTCTACATTGGACATTCACTGTGATGGCCCAGCTGGAGGGTAGGCTTTGTTTACCACCAGACGTCAGAAAAGGCCAGATGTCTTGAATGGCCTGGGGTGTGGACTCCAGGGCCTATTGTATCAGACGGCAAAAGAGCTTCCTGGGAGACGGTTGAGGAACCATCTGAGACTCACCATGGGGAAAAAGTCATCACGTACACAGTGTGGCTGATTAATCACGGCCAAGCTGTTGTAGATCAGGTAAGTGTGTGTGTTTTAGTCGGTCAGTAGTGGCCAGCTCTTTGTGACCCCAGGGACTGTAACCTGCCAGGCTCCTCTGTCCATGGGATTTTCCAGACAAGAGTCCTGGAGTAGGTTACCATTTCCTTCTCCAGGAGATCTTCCCAACCCAAGGATGGAACCTGGGTCTCCCACATGGGAGGCAGATTCTTTACTATCTGAGCCCATAGGGAAGCCCCAGATGAGGGGAGAGAGGATACCAAATACATCACGGGGAGCTGTTCTGCTCTCTCCCGAATCTCCTGGTTATTGAACCCTATAGAAGTTAGAGGCTTTGGGAAAAACCGAAAGCACTGTCCTCATGGACACCCCTGCTAGGCTATTAGGAATCCTCAGGAAACTCCCTTATATAACCGTTTTCCTTTTCCCCCAGAATTGAGAGTATTTATGGATTGTGACCAATTTTTCTAAGCAAAGGAGGCCTGGGAAACACCACTCAGGTTCCTAACAGCAGTTCACGGGGGTTTCTGAATGTTTTTTACTATGGGCAGAAAACGTCATGCCTTTCTTTTGGTGACAAAGGAGTCTTGGGGGATTTTGAGGACTGAGCGCTCAGTTGACCATGCTTGTCCCGAACAGTCAGAGCAAATGGATCGCGGCCTTGCTCCAAAGCTGGCAGGTGCGCGATGATTTTCCAGAAAGGCTGGCCTGGCTGAGGGACGTTCTCGCTTCAAAATTCTGCTCAAAGGGTACAAAGTCTCAGGGATGAAGAAAAATACGTTCTGGAGATCTACTATACAGCGTAGTGCCTGTTGCTAACAACACTGTATTATGTGCTTAAAATTTGCTAAGAGGGTAGGCTGGAGTCCCAAGGATGGAGGAACAGGTGACCAAGCGGGGTTCCGGAAGCCAGGAACAGAAAGAGCAGCCCTTGGCGCCCTCCCTGCCCCCACATTGTAACCCCTGAGGATCTCTGGACCCTCCTGGGCAGTATAGCCTGTCTCCGCTCCTACCCGTATGCTGCTGCTGCTGCTGCTAAGTCATTTCAGCCGTGTCCAACTCTGTGCAACCCCATAGACGGCAGCCCACCAGGCTCCCCCGTCCCTGGGATTCTCCAGGCAAGAACACTGGAGTGGGTTGCCATTTCCTTCTCCAATGCATGAAAGTAAAAAGTGAAAGTGAAGTCGCTCAGTCGTGTCTGACTCTTAGCGACCCCATGGACTGCAGCCCACCAGGCTCCTCCATCCATGGGATTGTCCAGGCAAGAGTACTGGAGAGGGGTGCCATTGCCTTCTCCGTCCTACCTATATAAGGAGAAGGTATCCTTGTGTACGTACCTCATCCAATTGGCAAATGAGCTGCAAGACCGCTACCCCACTCCTTGGACCCTGACTATGAAAACACACCAAGAACCCACCTTCACCACCGGCTCTCCCTGACTGTCAGGAAGCAGGCCCAGCAGTGACTCCCCCCTCCCCTGCTCTAATAACCTTTATCCTCCTTTGTTTTTGCCTCCTGTCTGGAAGTTCTTTTCCAACCCAGGCACAGACCATAATAGGTAGATCTTATGTCAACTGTTCTTATACAAACAAAGAATTTACAACAACAACAGTAATGATGATGATGATAAAGCCGTGGGAGGGAAGTTTGGTTGGGGATGGACATGTTTATTTCCTTGATGCTGGTAATAGTTTCATGCGTGTATACTTAGCCCCAAACCCACTGAGTTACAGGTATCAAATATGTACAACTATCTACACACCTCAGTAAAATGGTTTAAAAAATAATGTTAAAAAAAAAAAAAAACTCTGGTGGAAGCTTTCCTTCTGTCTTGTCCCATGCTCTCTCCCACGGACTTCTTTGCCTCTGACTCAAGTCCAGGAAGACACCAGAATCTCCTGAGACAACTGCGCTGGCCTGTCCTCTTTGGTCTGCATTTCAAATATATGTTTAGCTCCAGCTCTGAGTGATATGCTCCCCTCCCCTCGCCCTTCAACTCCTAGGGCACTCTACCCTTCCAAGAAAAGTGGCTTCCTTCACAAAGCCCTGTTTCAAGATAGAGACTTTTATCTTAAAGATATGTAATACACCCCACCCCTCCAGGAAGAATGAGGCGAAGGAGAATTTAGTTAATCTTAGAATAAGACCGGGGCACACCAGACCCATTCCAGCAGGGGAAGCTGGCTTCCACTGGACCCTGGTCTGTTTGCACATGACTGGCCACGGGAACCAGAAGTCGAGAGCTGTGGGCAGGCCAGGACACACCACGAGGTAGATTACTGATCTTTTACGGAAGATCGGCTCACAATACCCCTGGGAAAAAAGACCTCCTGTAGGACTTGGGGTCAGGAAGCTTTCACCTTTGTTACCCTCTGGGGCTTCGGCTTTTGTTCCAGACAGATTCCCTGATGGTTAATTTTCTAAAAATCCAGTGAAACCTCCTGTTCTGGAGACTGACTGATGAAATTCTCCGCAGGCCGCCTCCCCGGGAGCGTTTGAGAACTCCCATATATCAAGGCTGCTGAATTATACATTCCTTAAATAGAATGCTTCAATTTATTGTTGAGTGCCTTGACAGTTGCCCTATTTATCTGATATTGCTAATCTGACTTAATCTAATTGAACCAAAGAGAGAGAGAAAAAAAAAGGCTGTTTGGCGCCACAAAATTCAGCGGAACCCTCTTCCTTTCTGACCACAAAACTTGCTGCTTAATTGTACAAATATTTGTGGGCTTGGTGGAGGTGAGTGCTAATTTATTGTTTAGTACAAAGCTGGAAAGGTTAGGAGAGTGCTAAGAAAAGAGGACCGAAGTATGAGTGGCATGCTAAATGCTTGGGAAAGGCTGAGGCTCCTGCAGATAGGACTCAGCAAGTAGAAGCTTGCAGAGAATCTGGAAGGAAATAGGTCAACAGAACAAGCAACGAGAAAAACAGGCAAGAACCTGTTCTAGGGGTAAAAAGGCATTTCCCCCCTCTGTATGGATATGCCTACATTTGCTAGTTTACTGCATTTGATTTTCGCTTTAGAAATTGGTTTAGGAATGCTAAGGGAGGGAATGATTTAAGGAGTCATAATGCCTCAGCCTGGAATGAGAATACTTAACAATGAGAAACAATCAAACAATTAAAAATTGCAAATATGCCTTTCTTTATGCATCTCTAAAATAGGTGTAGTGTCCCATTAGGAAGATGAATTAGTTAATGACTAGGAAGCACTTGAGACCCTCAGGTGGAAGCTTTATTGCTCCATTGGTTTTATTTGTCTGAGTTTACCGTTCTGTGCGCCAAGGCAATGCTTCTCTAACTTGAATGTGTACCTGGATCCCAGGCGGTTCTTGTTAAAAGGAAGGCCCTGATTCTGCAGGTTTGGGGTGTGGCTGAAAAATCTGCATTTCGGACACGCTTCCAGCAAGTTCAGTGCTACTGGACCACGTTGGCAAAACTAGGGTCTAAAATCCCTCTTTCTCAAAGTGGGCTGAACGTTGGGGTCAGTTGGAGAGCTTGTAAAACACTCCCCAGAGGTTCTAATTGGCCACGCATCGGGGTTTTTAAGCACATGGCTTTGTTACTGACAGCAAGTTCACAAGTTCCTCTGCCTGCCCCGCAGTGAGCAAGCAAACCGAAATGTCCGTGTTTGGAGCAGAGGAACATTTACTGCAGGGTCATGCAAAGAGAATGGGCTCCTGCTCAAAAAATCCCAAACTCCCTGAAGGGTTTGGAGAAAGTGGTTTTGAAGGCCAGCTGAGGGAGGGGTACCAACTGTGCCAATTGCACCCGTCAGCACAATTCTCCAATTGGCTGGTGGTCGGCTAGGTCAACACTATCAATCCTGGGGCACCAGTGGGTCTGAGGGCTGTGTGCTCATGATCATTAAGCAGTTAACTTATCCCCTTTGGTGCTGGTTTTACATCTGATAAATTCAGGAAATGTGTATGAGCTGCCGTTAGCTGGGCACTTCGGGGAGGAGCTGCAGCAGAGGATGGGAGGGTCTGCGCCAGGAAGACCCCTCAGAGTCCTGCTTGCTTACAGCGATTCCTCTCCCTGTGACCATGAGTCCAGGGTGCAGCCAGGTGTGAGGGCCACGGGAGTCTGAGGAGCAGGGCTTAGGCTCACCCCAGAAGGTGGCTGTGGGGAAGAAATGCAAAAGCAAAGCAAAGTCTCAGCTCTGCCCCTGCCATGGCGTGGTCGCTCAGTGAACCTCGACTGTTACTGACCCAGCCTGGGACCTGGGACCCTGGGCTGCATGCTTGAAAGTGAAAGTGAAGTCGCTGAGTCGTGTCCAACTCTTTGCAACTCCAAGGACTGTAGCCTACCAGGCTCCTCCGTCCATGGGATTTTCCAGGCAAGAGTCCTGGAGTGAGTTGCCATTTCCTCCTCCAGGGGATCTTCCTGATCCAGGGATTGAACCCAGGTCTCCTGCATTGTAGGCAGATGCTTTACTGTCTGAGTTTACACCTGGACAAACATCTCCCCAAGAACAGAACACAAAGAGACTATAAGGTACTACAAATCCCTGCCTGGAGGTGCAACTGGGGCAAATCATGAACAATAAGATACAAATTGACCGAAAGCCCAACCACCACTCCCCCGGTGCTGGGAGCAAAGCAGGATGCTGTGCCCCTGCCCTCGGACCACTGGTGGCCTTCCCAGCTGAGCTGCCCCTCCAGCCTGACCTGGGGGTCCCTCTCCAGCCCCTCCTCATTTCAGGGGCTGCCCCCGGCCCCATGATCAAGAGCAAGCAAGGCACCCTGTGACCTGTTTTCATGCCCTTGTGTTGCAGTGCAGACCCCATAGAGCCTGAATCCATAATCAGGCCTCTTATCAATGTCTCTTGACTGAAGAGTCCAAGCACCCTCCATAGGTAACATTAGGGGCAGCTCCGTCTATGACAAGATATACTCCCCAAGGCGCAGACACTACCAGCCCGCGGAAAATTGGTCGTGGTAGACGCCAAGATCGGCGGAGGACAGAGGACCTCGGCCGGTGTTAGAGGCGCAGCAGATTTTGCTATGTGAGCAGAAAAAGAAAGAAAGAAACAGGTGGCTTTAAAATCCTGCATCACAGCCCTGAGGATTCTGGGAACTTGAGAAAGAAGCTTAACAGTCTGGTTCACACTGTGGATAACAGGACGGCCCTCAAACAATTAAAAATTAAAGCCCCTTATGACTCAGCAATTCTACTTTTGAGTATATTTCCAAAAGAATTGGGAACAGGACCTGGAGGAGATGCTCGTATGCCTTTGCTCACAGCAGCACATTCACAGTCGCCAAAACGTGGAAACAACCCATGCCCAACAGTGGAGGAACAGATAAATAAAATATGATGTATGCACACTGCAGAGAGTTATACCGCTTTAGAAAGGGAGGGAGTGCTGACACCCGCTACCGAGTGGGTGAGTCTTGAGGACATCACTCTGGCTGAAATGAGGCAGGCACGAAAAGACAGACACTGCAGGCTCCACTTACACATGGTACCCAGAGTAGCCAATTCACTGAAACAGGAAGTAGACCAGTACATACCAGGTGCTGGAGAAGGGGGAACGGGGAAATACCATTTTGTGAACGTAAACTTTCATTTTGGCAAGATGAAAGAGTTCTGGAGATTTGTTGCCCAACAGTGTGAGTTACTTAACACACATGAGCTATACGCTTCAAAACAGTTATTTCTATTTACCCTCAGTTTAACTCTATGGAATAGATTCAAGGACCATCTCATTTTTTCTGATGAGGAAATTGAGACTGAGAGAGAGGTTGAAGTTTTCTGAGAGAGTAAGAACTGAGATGCAAGCCAAAACTAAAACTATGCTCTTAACTACTGCACTGTCCTATGCATATAACACACTGTCAATGTTCATTTGATTTTAACCCCAGTCTCCTGTTACACAGTGCTTAGAAAATGCAAGCCACTTAGACTCTGCAATAGAGAAATACTAGCAGCTAACTTATTCAAGTATTTGAAAAGTTTTGATACTTTTCTTCAAAAGAAAAGAGGTGTATTCAAACAAGAATGCATTTAGAAACACTTTGACTTCATAAAAGTCTGATGTTGACGTATTGTGTTACTAGAGATATCCTGGATTTTTATTTTTTAAAGGCAGGCAAGGGTATTTATTGGGTGTACTAAAGATTTCTTGAGTTTTAACTTTACATTTAATTGTGTATTTCTGATGCTGTAAAGAAGCAAAGTCCGATGCTGTAAAAAACAGTATTGCGTGGGAACCTGAAATGTTAGGTCCATGACTCAAGGCAAGTTGGAAGTGGTCAAACAGGAGATGGACAGTCTAGGAATCAGCAAACTAAAATGGACTGGAGTGGGTGAATTTAACTCAGATGACCATTATATCTACTACTGTGGGCAGGAATCCCTTAGGAGAAATGGAGTAGCCAACATGGTCAACAAAAGTCTGAATTGCAGTACTTGGAGGCAATCTCAAAAACGACAGAATGATCTCTGTTCCTTTCCAAGGCAAACCATCTGATATCATGGTAATCCAAGCCTATGCCTCAACCAGTAACGCTGAAGAAGCTGAAGTTGAATGGTTCTATGAAGACCTATGAGACCTTTTAGAACTAATGCACAAAAAAGATGTCCTTTTCATTATAGGGGAATGGAATGCAAAAGTAGGAAGTCAAGAAACACTTGGAGTAACAGGCAAATTTGGCCTTGGAATACAGAATGAAGCAGGGCAAAGACTAATAGAGTTTTGCCAAGAGAATGCACTGGTCACAGCAAACACCCTCTTCCAACAACACAAGAGAAGACTCTACACATGGACATCACCAGATGGTCAACACTGAAATCAGATTGATTATATTCTTTGCAGCCAAAGATGGAGAATCTCTGCACAGTCAGCAAAAATAAGACAGGGAACTGACTGTGGTTCAGATCATGAACTCCTTACTGCCAAATTCAGACTTAAATTGAAGAAAGTGGGGAAACCACTAGACCATTCAGTATGACCTAAATCAAATCCCTTATGATT
>SJYQ01007057.1:119876-134228 GCA_006410935.1 Redunca redunca
ATGAAAAGAAATAGAGGAAAACAACAGAATGGGAAAGACTAGAGATCTTTTCAAGAAAATTAGAGATACCAAGGGAATATTTCATGCAAAGATGGGCTTGATAAAGGACAGAAATGGTAGGGACCTAACAGAAGCAGAAGATATTAAGAAGAGTTGGCAAGAATACACAGAAGAACTATACAAAAAAGATCTTCATGACCAAGATAATTACGATGGTATGATCACTCACCTAGAGCCAGACATCCTGGAATGTGAAGGCAAGTGGGCCTTAGGAAGCATCATAACTAACAAAGTTAGTGGAGGTGATGGAATTCCAGTTGAGCTGTTTCAAATCCTGAAGATGATGCTGTGAAAGTGCTGCATTCAATATGCTGGCAAATTTGGAAAACTCAGCAGTGGCCACAGGACTGGAAAAGGTCAGTTTTCATTCCAATTCCAAAGAAAGGCAATGCCACAGAATGCTCAAACCACCGCACAATTGAACTCATCTCATACGCTAGTAAAGTAATGCTCAAAATTCTCCAAGCCAGGCTTCAGCAATACATGAACTGTGAACTTCCTGATGTTCAAGCTGGTTTTAGAAAAGGCAGAGGAACCAGAGATCAAATTGCCAACATCCGCTGGATCATTGAAAAAGCAAGAGAGTTCCAGAAAAACATCTATTTCTGCTTTATTGACTATGCCAAAGCCTTTGACTGTGTGGATCACAATAAACTGTGGAAAATTCTGACAGAGATGGGAATACCACACCACCTGACCTGCCTCTTGAGAAATCTGTATGTGGGTCAGGAAGCAACTGTTAGAACTGGACATGGAACAACAGACTGGTTCCAAACAGGAAAAGGAGTCCAGCAAGGCTGTATACTGTCACCCTGGTTATTTAACTTCTATGCAGAGTACATCATGAGAAACGCTGGGCTGGAGGAAGCATAAGCTGGAATCAAGATTGCTGGGAGAAATATCAATAACCTCAGATATGCAGATAACATCACCCTTATGGCAGAAAGTGAAGAAGAACGAAAAAGCCTCTTGATGAGAGTGAAAGTAGAGAGTGAAAAAGTTGGCTTAAAGCTCAACATTCAGAAAACGAAGATCATGGCATCCGGTCCCATCACTTCATGGGAAATAGATGGGGAAACAGGGGAAACAATGGCTGACTTTATTTTTGGCGGCTCCAAAATCACTGCAGATGGTGACTGCAGCCATGAAATTAATAGACGCTTACTCCTTAGAAGGAAAGTTATGACTAACCTAGATAGCATATTCAAAAGCAGAGACATTACTTTGCCAACAAAGGTCCATCTAGTCAAGGCTATGGTTTTTCCTGTGGTCATGTATGGATGTGAGTGTTGGACTGTGAAGAAAGCTGAGCACCGAAGAATTGATGCTGTTGAACTGTGGGGTTGGAGAAGACTCTTGAGAGTCCCTTGGACTGCAAGGAGATCCAACCAGTCCATCTTAAAAGAGATCAGTCCTGGGTGTTCATTGGAAGGACTGATGCTAAAGCTGAAACTTGGCCATGTTATGTGAAGAGTTGACTCATTGGAAAAGACCCTGATGCTGGGAGCGATTGGGGACAGGAGGAGAAGGGCACAACAGAGGATGAGATGGGTGGATGGCATCACCGACTCAACAGGCATGAGTTTGAGTGAACTCCGGGAGTTGGTGATGGACAGGGAGGCTTGGCACGCTGTGGTTCATGGGGTCGCAAAGAGGTAGACATGACTGAGCACCTGAACTGAACTAACTGAACTTACAACTAAGTATAAACTTGAGGTTATTCTTAATGCTTCATTTAGAAATAAGAAAAGCCACATAGAACACTTCTGAAATGGCAGGGGATAAAGAAACATATACAAATACATGCATATATACACGTGCACATCTATACACAAATAAGGGAGCCAGTGTAATTCTGAAAAAAAGGGAGAAAGAATTAGAGAAAATGCCTGTTTTTGAGAGCAGTCTGAGGAGACAGCATGAATTCGTGGGATTACTCACGAGCAAGGCTTCATAAGGGGATATCCCACCCTGCTTGTGTGTCCACTAGCTGCTGAGTCACGCCTGACTCCTGTGACCCCATCCGCTGTGGCCCGCCAGGCTCCTCTGTCCACGGAATTCTCCAGCAAGAATACTGGAGAGGGTAGCTACCCCCTTCTCCAGGGGTTCTTCTTGACCCGGGGGCTGAACCCGGGTCTCCTGCATTGCAGGCAGCTTCTTCACCATCTGAGCCAACAGGGAAGCCCCATATTACCTCTGTGTTCACCTCTCACCGTGTGGTAGACGCTGTTATGGGTGTTCCCCGGGTCTCGTTTCCCCCGCCCCTCATAGCCACGCTGTAGGTTAAAGGTGATGGTCCCCGATCTGGATGAGGAACCTGGGCCCAGGGAGATGGACAGGCCTGCCACAGGCCTCACAGCAAGTCAGGGTAGAGTGAAGAGCTAGATCCAGGCCTTTCCAACAGCTGCGCTTGTGGCCTGCAGGGACCCCACTGCAGGGAAGAATGGGCCCCTAGTCACTGAGGAGGAGCCAGGCAGTGTCCAGCAGCCCGAGGACGTGGGAGCTTAGGGAGAGTGACAGCAGGGCCTGGGGTGATGCTCCTGTGCACACACCCCAGCCCACCCTGTCCCTCCCACGTGTCAATGGGAATCCTGCTGGCTTCTGGGCTGTTCCACTGTGGCACAGGCCATCCCTTTTAAAACTCAGATGTTGATTTGTGACAGAGTTCAAAAGGATGTATCCATCTGTTCCATAATATGAACTACTTTATCAGGCTGTGAGCATTCCAAAAGCACTGAAGATCTAACCCTCAAGGAATGGAAAAGCAGTGGGTCAGGGGAGTGGGTGTGTGAAGCCCACAGCGGGGCAGCCTCAGCAGAAAACTCAGAAAGATGAGGCCTGGGATGCCCAAGGAAAGGGGCAGGTGGTGGGGCCTGTGAAGTAACCCTTCAGCTTCACCCTTTTCCAAAGTGAGTCTTGCGATGACCCCTGAAGGACACGTTCCCAAGTAGAAAGAGGGCCTTCTTGACACACACTGAGATGCACAAGACAGACTGGACAGTAAGGGGGTCTGGTCTGCTTAGAGCAGGGGATCGTGTTGGGAGAAATGAGATCAGGGTCCACTGGGAGAGATGAGATTCATGACGTGTCGCGTGAATGAACAGGTAGTAAGAAGGGAGGTGGTAGTGAGCCACGGCACGTGTCAGACTGGAAAAGGGAAGGGCCCAGCCGGGATTGATGAAAAGAGGAAAGCAAAACAAAAGCTTGCTGGCACAGCTCAGACGTTGTTGACCCTCACTAGGCTAGTGAACATCAAAATGGAACAAAGGAGAGAGACTAGGGGAATAAGTCAAAAGGTAAGGGGGAATTTGGGAATGAATTTTAGCTTCAGATGCTTAAGTTCTTAAACAAATAGGAAAGTTAAAATTTTATGCAAGGACATAAATTCAACTTAAGATTATAGTAAATATGAGTTCATAGTAGCAAATTCAATGCAGACTCCATCATTTTTAAAATTCTTTTAAATGCTGTAGAGTTATTGAATTATAATAATGCCAGCCACTATTCATAGAACACTTCGTGAATTCCCAAACACTGTTAGGTATCATTGAGTTGTTGGAGCTGGAATTGAATCTGTGACTTCTGGCTCTGTCTAGATTCTACAGTGATTTTTCCAACCTGATTCTAGGCCTCTCTTCCCAGTGACTAGAGGTTTAAAAATGGCCAAATTAATCTGAACAAAGAGTTTTGGCCACTGGTGAGAAGAGAGTATTTATTCTACAAAAATGCCAGTACTTACTGAGACCTCTTTAAGTAACTATAGGTTGGCAGCTATTTTTCCTGCAAGTTGAATGTTCTCGGAATTGTAACCACCATGTGATAAAGTAGGCATTTTTGTTATCTGCTCTGCCCTTTACTACTTTGGTATTTTGTCTTTAAAATGATACAGATACTGGTCAATCCCTAAAGTGAATAATGAAAATCTCCAGGGACCAAAGGTCTTGGTTAATGTGGCTAGCAAATAACAAAACTAGTATTGAAGTGACAGATCAAATGACTCCGTCCAGGTCAAGCACAGGGGAATATACTATTAATTTCCTTTAAAAAAAAAAAAAAACTTTGAGTGCATGATAAGTCACTTCAGTCATGTGCAACTCTTTGCAGCTATACAGACTGCAGCCCACCAGGATCCTCTGTCCATGGGATTCTCCAAGCAACTGGAGTGAGTTGCCATGCCCTCCTCCAGGGGATCTTCCTGACCCAGGGATAGAAGCCAGGTCTCCTGCATTACAGGCGGATTCTTTATTGTCTGAGCCACCAGGGATGCCACCTGAGAAGCCCTTTAATTGCTTTATTAAAGTGTAATTTGCATACCATAAAACTCATCAGTTGTAAATGTAAAAATCCAGTCATTTAAATTAACATATTCAGTTCAGTTCAGTTGCTCAGTCATGTCTGACTCTTTGCGACCCCAAGAAACTGCAACATACCAGGCCTCCCTGTCCATCACTAACTCCCAGAGCTTGCTCAAACTTACGTTCACCAAGTTAGTGATGCCATCCAACCATCTCAACCTCTGTCGTCCCCTTCTCCTCTTGCCCTCCATCTTCCCCAGCATCAGGGTCTTTTCCAATGAGTCAGTTCTTCATATCAGGTGGCCAAAGTATTGGAGTTTCAGCTTCAGCATCAGTCCTTCCAATGAACACCCAGGATTGATCTCCTTTAGGATGGACTGGTTGGATCTCCTTGCAGTCCAAGGGACTCTCAAGAGTCTTCTCCAACACCACAGTTCAAAAGCATCAATTCTTCCGTGCTCAGCTTTCTTTATAGTCCAACTCTCACATCCATACATGACTACTGGAAAAACCATAGCCTTTACTAGACGGACCTTTGTTGGCAAAGTAATGTCTCTGCTTTTTAATATGTTCTCTAGTTTGGTCATAGTTTTTCTTCCATAGCTTGGGCTTCCCTGGTGGCTCAGCTGGTAAAGAATCTGCCTGCAATGTGGGAGACCTGGGTTCGATCTCTGGGTTGGGAAGACCCCCTGGAGAAAGGAAAAGCTGCCCACTCCACTATTCTGGCCTGGAGAATTCCATGGGGTCACAAAGAGTCAGACGTGACTTTCATTTTCACTAAATCAACTTGTTAATTTTTAGAAAATTCCTAGAGTTTTGCAAGCATCACCACATTGAATATTGCCATCATCCCAAGAAGTTTTCTCATGCCTGTTTCCAGTTAATCCCTGCTCTTGTCCAGCCCCAGGCAGCCATTGGTCTGCTTTCTGTCTGTACCGATTTATCTGTTCTAGACATTTCATATAAATGGAATCACACAATATGTAGTCTTTCTTCTCTCTGTGCTTTGAAAGAAGATAGAAGTCTGGCTTCCTTCACTTAGCATGCTTTTTGAGTTCCTTCCATGTTTTAGCAAGTATCAGTATTTCAACCCTCTTATTGCTAAAAAACATTCCAACCATGTTCACTTATCCATTCACCTGTTGATGGCTATTTAGCTTGTTTCCAGTTCTGATTGTTATGCCCAGGGTCTGAGTCCCTAAAACTGAGAGAATAAGACGTCCACAGCAATGCAAAAGCATGAAGGGGTTTTATTTCCAGCTTGAGCTAGGGCTCCCGCCATATCCAATGCAGTGGAGTGGAGCAAGGAGCCTCGAGCCTAGATTTACAGCAGTATTTATAGGTTCTTGTTAGAACAGAGATTTGGCAAGGGCTGATTGGCTGCAGGAGTTTCCTAGTATTTACTAATTGGCTAATCTTTATTGGCTGCAGGGGGATGTCTTTTACGTCCTGATAAACTCAAACCAGGTTATGGGGAGTATGCTGATTAGACAAGTCCTGGCATCCGTGGGGATGACCTCACTGGGCAATGACTCAGCTTTTCCCGTGAGTCCTACCTTAGTCCCTGAAGCCTATCATGGCGTTTGTTAGGTCCCAACATGATTCACTATGAATAATGCTGCTAAGAGCATTTGCATACATGATTGGGTGGACATATCTTTTCATGCCTCTTGCTTAGATTCCTTGAAGTGAAACTGCTTCTGGAATAGCCGTGCTGCTTTACATTTCTACCAGCAGTATATGAAGGTTCCGGTTTCTCCACACGCGTCCTTCTCGACATTCGGTGACACAGGTCTTTTTAAAACGAGGGCCATTCTACTGGTTGTGTGCTTGTGTCTCATCGTGACTTTCATTTGCATTTCTCTAATGACCAGTGGTGTTACGTATATGTTTATACGCTTACTAGTCGTTCAGATTCCCTTTCTGGCAAAGTGCGTATCAAATCTTTTGCCAGTTTTATATACTGAATTGTCTTCTTCTTCCTAAGCTTTAGTTATTCTTTATATATTCTAAATAAAGTCTTTTATTAGATATATGATTTGCAAACATTTTCTCTCAGTATGAAGTTGTCTTTTGACTGTCTTAATGGTAGCTTCTGAAGCACAAAAACTTTCAGTTTGATCAAGTCCAACTTACCAGTTTTTTCTTTTTGGGACTGTGCTTTTACAAAGATTTTCTCCTGTATTTTTTTGAAGTTTTATTGTACTCTTGTACTTCTGTCTACAATCCATTTTTGTGGGGTAAGAGTTTAGATTCCTTTTTTTTTTTTTTTGCATGATTTCTTTTTTCTACAGCACCTACATAAGGAATATAGAAATAAAGCTGTGTTTACTGGAGTTACAGAGAATCTAGTATGTCCTTAATGTACTCTGGAGATCTAGCATCAAAGAATCCTTACAATTTGAGTCCTTGAAGGTGAGGATGCTTTTGGTGGGGAAAGCGGTCTCTTTGTGCTTTGACAGAAGCGCAAGAGAGGAGAGGACAGAGCTTAGAGATGTTGCAAGCGTGTCCTTCCCAGGTCAGGCAATCAGAATCTGCTGGCTGCTGTCCTAAGGAGAAATGTATCTGGTCTCAGCCTAGAAATGAGGAGCAGTATTTAAATGGCCTGCCTATGTGTGCTGGGCGTCTCCTGGTCTGTCTGCTTGGTCAAAAGATAAAGATCAATGATCAATTCTGTTTCTTCTCAGGGGTCTGCATTTCTTTAATCACAGGGGTGCTTTGGGCACCAGAGGGGGAAGCGAGGACAAGGTGATAAATTAGGGTAAACTACATGTAGATGTCATGCTGATTTACCAGGGAGATGGCAACCTTGTATTGGATCCAGTAGAAAGCATACACTTTTAAAGGCACAGGGACCTTCCAAAGTAACCCCCTTCCCCAGGCACCAGTCCCTTTAAATCTGCCATAGTCGCTAGATCCTCAGTTTCTCTAACTGAAGTTTTTCTATTCCTCCCAGTTATCACAGGAACGTTCATAAACAACCACCACTGGGCTAATAAATCACACCTTCAGGGAAGAGAAACAGTGATGAGGATGAGAGCCATGGAGGAAAGGCCACATGCCTGGGGCGGCTTCCTGCGAACTGCTCGGGAAGAGAGGACCCGAGGGTCCCGGCGGGTGGTGAGCGGGGCCGGTAGGCCTCCTCCAGAGCAGAGAGGCCGTGTGGGTCGGGCTGGTGGCAGCGGGCCGGGGCTGCTCCCGGCCTCCTCCAAGAGCAAAGCCAGGTCAGCACGGGCTCGAGCTGATGCCATCACCCACTGCTTTAGAATTCATGCTGATTCCACACTATTGTTAACCTATAATCCTTCAGGGTTGGGGGAGGGTGGGGAAGTCCTTATCTCCAAAAAAGTTAAAATGTCTTTTATACCAAACTTGCATCTCAGAGCTACCCCTTCTCTCTTTCAGGAGATAACTGCTTGTTTATTGTGACACCTTCTGGAACTTGCCACTCCATGGATGCACATACACAAGTTCCATAAAGCATGTGAGAGTCTGGAGTTTTCTTCGATAGATCATGACCCATCCTGAACCTTGCTTTTTTCATTCATTAATATTGATATTACATATATTTGCATTTCTAGTATATTACTACAACATTTCTCAGAGACCTTGCCACACCAGGGCACGGAGACCATGCATCGTAGTGGCCCAGATGAGGACACTTCTCAGAGACCTTGCCACACCAGGGCATGGAGACCACGCGTTCTAGTGGCCCAGATGAGGTACCTTGAACACTGAAGAGTGTATCCTGTGCAGCTGCATCACACGGACCCAAACCTCACTTTTGTCTCTGCCGGAGTGGCTGGAAATTTACCGACTCTTGCTATGCTTCAGTTTCACACTGCTAAAATGGGCACAAGGACAGTATCTGTGCTGTATTAAAAAGTTAATACACGAAAAGTCCTTAGAACAGGGTCTGGTGCCTTGTAAGCAACAAAGAAAGGTTTATCCAGTTAATCATTTCCATGGCTGCACGGTAGGTCTATGCCATGGTATAGTGTCTCATTGATGTATGCTTAGGTTGTCAATGAGTTTTGCTGTTAGTAATAAAGAGTACTTGCCCTAAACATGTGTCCTTATGGGTCTTTATGTGTGTATTCCTACCCTATGTGTTTCTGTAGGGTAGAGACAAACAGTGGAATTCCACATGGAAGGGATTACTTGTCAGAGACAGCAGTTTTGCCAAATTGGCTTCCAATTTATATTCCTGCCCATAAAGGAGAGCACCAATTTTTTCATACTCTTATCATCACTTACTGTTTCAAATATTTCATTCCTCTAAAGAATGAGAAATAATCTTTCTTTCACGTTTTCACCTGAATGTCTCAAATTACTAGTGGGAACAAAAGTATGTTTATGGCTCATTGAGGTTTCCTCAAGGTGAATTCCCTCCTCAGAGCCTTTGGCCATTTTTATATTGAGCTATTTGATTTGTGGACCCTGTTGATATATTCTGCAGGAGGACACTGAATTTGTTATATGCTGCCCATATTCCCTTCCCCACCCCCATCTAAGTATTAATTTGTTAAACTTCTCCAAGGAAACCTAACCCATTCTCAACCTGTCCTGTCATCTGTGGGCTCTCAGGAGGATTAAACCACAAGGATACCACTATGGCCGCGCTCCAACCACAGCTCTAATAAAAGATGACGTGGCCTAGATGGGGACTCAGCTCAGAAAAGAATTGGTGAGCCAGACACCACCCAGCCTTGACTGGTTCAGGCGGGGATATTTCTCTAAGAGCCTCTGAATTTTGTGTTTCTGATTACTTCTGCATCCTGAGCTGCAGCTACCCCGGGAATGTGGTTCCCGGTGAGGAAGTGGTGAGCTGCCAGCCTCTGGGAGGAAGCACAACAAGCTCTGGCATAATAGACGTGAGCGATGGAGAACGAGCATGAACCCTTGCAAAATTCTCCTGGGACCTTCCATTTAAAGTAGCAGCACCCACATCACTAGAAGCAGGTAGAAAGGCTGAATGCTGAGCCCAGAGCAGACCCCCTGACCCGCTCAGGTGGTGCTTGTGCCCATTACAGTCTGAGAATCACACCTCTAAGGCTGTTTAACCAGGCCAGAAGTACCCGTGGAGTGGGCCTAGGGTTTCAATTACCATCAGTTATTACTTGAACTGCAGCCCCTAAAATTCCCTATGTTGAGTCCTGAGCCCTCAGCCCACCAGAAAAGTGAAAGGCGCTCAGCCGTGTCCGAGCCTGTGCGACCCCATGGACTGTAGTCCGCCAGGCTCCTGTGTCCATGGGCTTCTCCAGGCAAGAACACTGAAGTGGGTAGCTGTTCCCTTCTCCAAGGGCTCTCCCCAACCCAGGGATCAAACCCAGGTCTCCTGCATTGCAGGTGGATTCTTTACTGTGTGAGCCACCAGGGAAGCCAGAAGGTGACCTTAGTTGGAGACAGGGTTGCTCCAGATGTTGTTAGTGAAGATGAGGCTATACCAGGCCAGGCTGGAGCCTTAATGCAGTATAACTGGAGTCTTTGTAAAAGGGGACGCTGGGCACAGGAGAGCGTCCTGTGAGGATGAGGGCAAAGGTCAGGCCCTGCAGCAGAAGCCACCAGTGCCAGGTTTCGTTAGCAAACCCCCAGGAGCTAGGAGAGAGCCTTGGAACCCACCGTCACAGCCCAAAGACGGAACCCACCCTGCCGGCACTGAGGCCTTAGACGCCCAGCCTCCAGGGCTGTGAGACGAGGCAATTCTGTTGTTTAAGCCCCTAGCTGGTGGAATTTATTAGAGCAGCAAAGTAACATACCGTCCCATGGGTTTCCCCTGATGGAGGAGCCAGGCATGCAGTGCCCTGGAAAAGACACGCCCAGGTTTATCTTCTGGATGATGAAAACATGTAGGGGGAATAAATAGGGCTCACGACATCAGCCCCCTCTCAGGCAGGCAGTCCCTCTCTCAGCTCCTTCTGCATGTCATTCTTACTTCACAGGGCGTCAGCACTCGGCACCCTGACAGTGTGCGCGCCCAGGACGCGTGCAGCTCTCTCCTTGCCCTTAAATAAGGTGGGAAGCAGTTAGGTGCCGAGAAGGGCCGGCTGATGGAATAACCCTGTGATCTTGTTTCTGCTCAGCTGTTATAACTAATGGGCTGTTTAGAGGCAGTTTGTTCTGATGGAATCAAAAGAAAAAAAAAGTATATTTGAAAGAGAATCCATTTCTTTCTTGGTCACTCATTAGTGACAGAACAGCACAGTTCCTGAAATTGTAGCAGAGACAATCCACCCTCTTTTAACACAGTTAGTTGGTTCCCACTCAAGCTTTCTTGAAATAGACAGCACGTGGAAGCAAGGCATTCTGCCACAGACCGCCCTGCACTTACTTTTATCTCAGGACACTAGAATACATTTTATTAGTCCTAAATATATCTTTTAGAACACTGCCTGATTCTTTTCAGAAAAAGTATATTCTGGATAAGCCACATAGTCCTATGTATGGTATGAGGAACTGTATTCAATGTCCTGTGATAAACCACAATGGAAAGGAATATTAAAAGGAATGTATATGTGTGTATAACTGAATCACTTTGCTGTACAACAGAAATTGACACACATTGTAAATCAACTGTATTTCAATTAGAAAAAAGAAAAAAATTATAGTAGCATCAACTAATGCTTTGTGAGTAGTTAAATACGCTAAGCTCAGAACTTACCCTTGGTCTAAGGATTGTTACACTTAATCTTCATTGCATCCACTTGAAATAGGTGACGTGATTATCCCCATTATACAGGTGGAGAAACTGAGGCACAGAGAAGTTAACTTAGTTGCTCCTACACAGCTAAAGAGATATGAGGCGTTATCTTGACTGTCACCTTCAGTGGAATACGCATAACCACAGCTCTACAAGGAAGCCTCACTCAAGACATTCAGACACACGGTGCTCCCAAAGGGCCTCTGGTTGTTGTTGCCAGAGGCACCACGTGGCAATGGGTGCAGGAAATAATGGAGAGTGGTAGGAGAGGAATAATGAGAGTTTGGTCTGGAGATAGCTAAATCCAGCTGGAACAATCAAATCCATTCTTTAGATCGCAATTACCAAGTCAAAACTGCCCCCAAAGAAGTCAGCAATAGAATCCCGTGCAGGGCTCTCCAACTCCATCTTGCAGCAGAATCCCCTGGAGGGCTTGTTAAATACAGATCCAGGTCTCCTCACAAGTCTTCCGGATTCAGTCGGTCTTGCGTGGAGCCGAGAATTTTCCTTCCTTATAAATACTCAGGTGATGTTGACGCTGCTTCTGGGGACCAGACTGTGAGAATCACTGGACTAGAGGGAAGGAGCTCAGTTTCTGAGTTTCTGAGAGCTAAACCCCAGGCCCAGCCCAACACTGACCTCCTGTGTGACCCTGGGGAGGTTTCTAATCTCCTTTGTACCTCCCTTAGTACAGAACGGACTAAGGATGGCACCTCGTCTGTTACAGCTACTGTAAGGCATGAGTTAGGGAATGCCTATTTTAAAAATTAGTACAGGACCTGGTACTTAATAAGCATTCAGCAAACACTAGCTTCTACCACCGTCACTTCCACCACCACCACATTTTATTTTTAAATTTAAAAAGTCTTTAAAAAATTTTTTAAACAAAAATTTCAAATTAAATTCTTTTTATTTTTTAAATTTTTATTATTTTGTGCACACTTTCTATTGCTATGGATGCATGAGTGTGGGCTCAGTTTTAACCAAGTCCTGTTCGACGCTACAACTCCATGGACTGCAGCCTGCCAGGCTCCTCTGTCCATGGGACTTCCCAGGAAAGAAGACTGGAGTGGGTTGCCATTTCCTTCCCCAGGGATCTTCCCCACCCAGGGTTTAAGCCCATGTCTCCTGCTTGCCAGGCGGATTCTTCACTGAGCCGCCAGCTGAGCCCTTTTCTTCCTCTGTGTGTGTGTGTGTGTGTGTGTGTGTGTGTGTGTGCGTGTGTGCGCGCGCGCGCGCGCGTTAGTTGCTCAGCTGTGTCTGACTCTTTGCAACTCCATGGACTGCAGCTCTCCAGGCTCCTCCATCCATGGGATTCTTCAGGCAAGGATACTGGAGTGGGTTGCCATTCCCTTCCCAGGAGATCTGCCGGGACCCAGCATTCAAACCCGGGTCTCCTGCATTGCAGGCAGATTCTTTACCTTCTGAGCCATGAAGGAAGCCCTTTTCTTCCTGTGCCTCTCTTCTTATCTCTTACATGCTAAACCTCTGTATTTCTGTGTGAAAAACGCTTCTTCCTGATATATCCTATGTCACAGGTTTGTTGAAAGCATCAAATGAGTTACTCTGTATAAAGAGTTTAGCATCATGCCTTATCCTACAGAGGTGGTTGTTAGTTCTTCTCCCTACCGTTAACCATTCATTGTACTAAGCAGTTTATTACTAATGTAATGTACTTGATTCTCACAGTAACCTATAACGTAGGAAACATTAGGATAATTTTACAAATGATAGAGCTAGAGCAGTAGAGGTCAAGTTCCCTGCTCAAGGGCACTCAGCGATTGAGTCAAGACTTAAACGCAGCTCTCTGACTGAAGGGTAAACAGTACTTCTTCATATTACTCTACACTCCTCCCTAACTTTATAACTCATTTCAGAATGGACTGAGGCCCCTTGAATTGGACATCCTAAGAGGACGCTTTAATTCATAAATGTAAGTATAGAAAAATAGTTCCCCTTACGGGTCCAGGAAATTGGTGAAAGCTTGCTGCCATGATAACCCCTGTCTCTTTTGGAATGATCAAGGTGACTTCCAGTTTATAAATATTCACTCAGAAGGAAAACAGAACTGCCATCCACATTTTCTCATTCACTAGCTGGAAAGCATTCTTCTATTTCCTGGTCTTATCCCTTGCTCCTTTGCTGGGTCATCATCTAGCCAGACAGAGGGATGTTGAAATAATAGTTGTAATCCTTTGAAACTGACATGTGCAATGTCCAAATGTTAGATTCAGATTTCCCTGAAGAAAGAGGTATACACAGAGAAGCTAAGCCCCTGCTTCAAATCCACCTGAGTTAACTACAAGATGAAAATTCTTTTTCTTTCTGTAATTACTGACATGGTCCCCACAGATGTTTGCTATGGTAAACTGGTACCAACTGTCAGGGAGTGTGCATAGGTGGCTTTCAAGGTTATGGAGGAGGGAACCACAGGCTTGACCTATGAGTAGAATGCCTTCCAACTGAGGCATGTGGTTAATGTTTGCAGGAAGGAGAAGCCTCCAGCAGTAGAAGATCACATTTCTATTTACCTGGAGGCAGAAAAAATCATAAACAGATGCTCTCGAATGTTGCACCAGCTATTTGACTTCCCAACCAAACACCTCTTCAACTACCTCGGGTTTTGGGGAGGGAAAGGCAGCTTTAATTTGTTTTCCTGTTATCTCTGAGTCCTTTTAAAAATATAAAATAAAATCTTTTAGGATAACAGAACATGTGTACAGAATGTGGTGGGAGCCAGAAGTTATCCCATAGCTCTGGCCTCTGACCAGTTTGCCTGGGAGGATTTATTTTAAGCTATTCTTATCTGAATTCGTCTGGCTGTGCCAGCATGGAAGCTAATTCTCTGACAATAAGCCTGCTGGGGTGTGTTTGGGTCTCTGTTTGTTTGTTTTGATGTGTACAAAGACTGCAAAGTGGAGAGCGGCATCACACTCAGCTCAAAATAAGAGGCGCAGGCTGGCACCACAGGGATGCAGGCGATATTTGGGAGCTGGGTAGTGATCGTGCAGGCTCTTCGGGGAAAATGTAGGCAGGCACATTCCCTCCCAGCAGGAAACCCTGAGGCACAGGGTCTCTTGAGATGAATAGGGCTCCACGAATGCAAAACACCAGCACGTCAAGGTTTCTGGGAGGAGACATGCAGAAATTTCTGCAGAACGGGGAAGTGAGTAAACACGGCCCAGCTCCGAGCCGAAGTCAGGGACAGGGCCTCTGACCCAGGGCATTTCACACCGTTTCTGCAACCAGCTGGGGATGGGAGGATCCTGTGCTCATCATCTTCCGAGGCCTTCCAGT
>SJYQ01007057.1:134382-185791 GCA_006410935.1 Redunca redunca
TATTTTGTATTGTTCTCTGACCGAATCTCTCCAGGTGCCCCCAGTGCTTTGTTCTAAACCTCGGGCCTCTCTAATACCCCTCCCTCCAGCCCCTGGCTCTTCCTTAGAGAGAAACTGCCTGACTGCTTGGCTTACCCAGAGGACTAAGGGAAGACTCTACAAGAATCCTGTTTTTCTTCACCTCAACATCACTCATCCCCAGCTTCCCCTTGCCCTTATTTCAGAGGAAGAGATATTCCCCTTTCCTGCCAAGACTCACTCATCCTTATCCACGGACTGGATCCTACCCCTTACAGCTTCAGTTATGGTTTATCTCGTCCCCACCATCCTTTCTATTAAGTCAAATTCTTCTCGCTAATTCCTACTGATGCTCAGACCTTCCACAGTAGAAGTTATGTCTTTGCTTGTCCTTAAAATCATATTAAATTATCAATTTCCTCTGGCCCTTCTTCAATAACCAAGTTTATTGAAAGAGATATCTTGGCAGGTAGATGGAGAAAGAAGATGTGGTTCATATATACAAGGGAACATTACTCCGTCATAAGGGGAATAAAACACTGCCATGGCAGCGCCATGGATGGACCTACAGATTGTCGTACTGGGTAAAGCACATCAGACAGAGAAAGACAAATGGCACAAGCTACCGCTTACTTAAAACTCAACATTCAGGAAGATCATGGCATCTGGTCCCATCACTTCATGCGAAATAGACAGTGGAAACAGTGTCAGACTTTATTTTTCTGGGCTCCAAAATCACTGCAGATGGTGATTGTAGCCATGAAATTAAAAGACGCTTGCTCCTTGGAAGAAAAGTTATGACCAACCTAGATAGCATTTTCAAAAGCAGAGACATTACTTTGCCAACTAAGGTCCATCTAGTCAAGGCTATGGTTTTTCCAGTGGTCATGTACGGATGCGAGAGTTGGACTGTGAAGAAAGCTGAGCACTGAAGAATTGATGCTTTTGAACTGTGGTGTTGGAGAAGACTCTTGAGAGTCCCTTGGACTGCAAGGAGGTCCAACCAGTCCATTCTAAAGGAAATCAGTCCTGGGTGTTCTCTGGAAGGAATGATGCTGAAGCTGAAACTCCAGTACTTTGGCCACCTCATGCGAAGAGTTGACTCATTGGAAAAGACTCTGATGGTGGGAGGGATTGGAGGCAGGAGGAGAAGGGGATGACAGAGGATGAGATGGCTGGATGGCATCACGGACTCGATGGATGTGATCTTGAGTGAACTCTGGGAGATGGTGATGGACAGGGAGGCCTGGCATGCTGCTACTCATGGGGTTGCAAAGAGTCGGACACGACTGAGCGACTGAACTGAACTGAACTGAAATGTACAGTCTAAAAGATGTATATACAAATGGATTTATTTACAAAACAGAAACAGGCTCACAGACATAGAAAACAAACCCATGGTTACCAAGGGGGACAGGGGGAAGGATAAGTCAGGAGTTTGGAGTTAACATATATACATATGTGCCCTCCGTGTGCCCCTGTGGACTGTAGCCTGCCAGGCTCCTCTATCATAGGATTCTCCAGGCAAGAACACTGCCCTCCTCCCGGGGATCTCTTCAATGCAGGGATCAAACCTGTGTCTCTTACGTCTCCTGCCCTGAGACAGGTTCTTTACCACTAGTGCCACCTGGGAAGCCCTACACACACACACACACACACACACACACACACTACCGTACATAAAATAGACAACCGGAAAGGACCTATGGTACAGCGCAGGGAAGTACACCCAACATTCTGTAACAGCCCATATGGGAAAAGAATCTGAAAAACAATGGAAAACAGTATGTGTATACATATGAATCACTTTGCTGTATACCTGAAACTCATATGACATTCTAAATCAACTATACATTGATGATAAAAAAATTAAGTGTGTTAAATAAAAGAGAGATCTCAACACATGCATGCCTTGTAACTCATGTTCTTCGTGTCTGGACTCTATTTCTCTGTCAACAGAAACTCTCCCCTCCAAGAGAACCAGTGGAAATGGCAACCCCACAGCCAGTGTTTCCTTGGTTTCTCTGATCTGGGCCCATCTTGTCTCTTCTGCCTTTTAGACTGTTTCTCTTCTACCTTTTAAATGTTCATTTTACAGTTTTGCCCAAGGGTTTCTCCTCAGTGTTGCTGCCTCTAGGCCATCTGTCAACAATCTCACATACCTTCCTGTCCCAAATGCCGTTACCACCCAAATAACTCCTTAAAGAAATTCTAACCTCGTCCCAAGGTCCACCTCATAAGTTCAACTTTCAGCTGGATCTGGAATAAGTAATAACAGTAATAATAACATCTACAGTTTACTCAGCTCCTACTGTGTTCCAGACACAGTGCTGGGGTGTTTATTTAAATGATCTTATTTCACTTCCTCCACAGCCCCACAGTAAATATAGCATACTCTTTACAGACAGACACTTGCTTGAGATTATCTATTTTATGGTGCAAAACTGGTAGTTGAGCTCTAATCCCAGAGAAAGCATAGAGCTAAGGTTAAGTGAAGTGGCTCAGTCGTGTCCGACTCTTTGCAACCCCATGGACTGTAGGAGCCTGGTAGGCTCCTTCTGTCCATGGCATTTTCCAGGCAATAGTACTGGAATGGATTGCTATTTCCTTCTCCGGGGGATCTTCCCGACCCAGGGATCGAACCCAGGTTGGCTGCATTGTAAACAGGCGCTTTACCGTCTGAGCCACCAGGGAAATCCAAGAGCTAAGGTTAGAGGATCAGAAATCTAGTCCTGACTCTGGCATGAGCCGGGTCTGAGTCTGACTGCTCCGGTTAGCCCTAGTGGGCCACTGTTCTCTGGTCTATGAAATGCGGGTGATGGATCCCACTAGTGTTACCCAACTCTGAGCTTTCAGGTTTTTATAATTCTAAAAATGTGGCATCTCAAATCCAACAAGACTGAAAACAGTTGCTTGATCATACGTGTTCAAACCTGTTGTATTCCATTTGGGCTTAATCAGTTCAGGATTGCTGTTCGTGCCCCTACAGGAGTTCCTTCCCTTGTTAGGTACAGGATTGGCTGCCCCAAGACTCTTACTGCAATGGAAATAGAAAATTCAGTTGTCATGGGTGGCTCAGAGGTTAAAGCATCTGCCTACGATGCGGGAGACCTGGGTTTGATCCCTGGGTTGGGAAGATCCCCTGGAGAAGGAAATGGCAACCCACTCCAGTGCTCTTGCCTGGAGAATCCCATGGACGGAGGAGCCTGGTAGGCTACAGTCCATGGGGTCGCAAAGAGTCGGACACGACTGAGTGACTTCACTTCACTTCACTTCATGTTTTTACAGAATGATTACTTCACCAACCACTTGCAAATAGTGGGTTTGGAACATTTTAAATGAGGTGCTTGAAGGTGGCTCATTAGTTTAGTGCTTTATAAAATGTCATTTAAAAAAATGTAATGGTTTCAAAAAATTTGACTTTCAAGTCAATCTGTGAGATGTCCTAGATGACAAAAATGACCATAAAAAATACATAAAATTATGCAGAGCAGAGCACTTCCAAGCCAATCAGGATCCACTTTAGTTTGGAATATCAAATATCCAACATTTCCAATATTTAATAACTTTTCCTTTTGCAGACTGCATCAAGAGCATGGAAGCCACAGGTAAGAAAAACACACCACCCAGAAGCCTGCATCTGACAGACGTCTACACGAGCATTCTTGTGTGTAAGTTCCCTTTCTTTTCTGCTAAACATGTTTTTATTAAAGTGAGCTTCCGTTCTAAATAATGTTTTTGAAATTGTGTTCATTTACTTACTCTTCTTTTAGGCGGGGCTGCGTCTTCGCTGCTGCGCGGGCTTCTGTCTAGTTTCAGGGGGCGGGGCCGTTCTCTAGCTGCGGTGCGTGGGCTCCCCGCTGCGACGGCCCCTCCCGTGGGGCACAGGCTCAGGGCGCTGGAGCCTCAGGGGCCGCAGCACGTGGGCACAACAGTGGCGGTTCCCGGGCTCTTCCGCGCAGGCGCGATAGTGTGGTTCTCCGCTTAGTTGCTCTGCTGCTTTAAATAATATTTTAATTAGGTTTTTAATCTTGAAATATATCTTGAACATCTTTCTATGCCATCGTGTATTTTTTTCTTCATCTTCTTTTTAAAATAAATGCACAATAATCTGGAGTTAGGATGCACCATAGTGTATCTAACCCCAAACCTGACATTGACTACTTCAGTTCAGTTCAGTTCAGTCGCTCAGTCTTGTCCGACTGTTTGTGACCCCATGATCCGCAGCACACCAGGCCTCCCTGTCCATCACCAACCCCCTTAGTCCACCCAAACCCATGCCATTGAGTCAGTGATGCCATCCAACCATCTCATCCTCTGTCGTCCCCTTCTCCTCCTGCCCTCAATCTTTCCCAGCATCAGGGTCTTTTCAAGTGAGTCAGCTCTTCGCATCAGGTAGCCAAAGTATTGGAGTTTCAGCTTCAAAATAAGTCCTTCCAATGAACACCTGAGACTGATCTCCTTTAGGATGGACTGGTTGGATCTCCTTGCAGTCCAAGGGACTCTCAAGAGTCTCCTCCAACACCACAGTTCAAAAGCATCAATTCTTCAGCACTCAGCTTTCTTTATAGTCCAACTCTCACATCCATACATGACCACTGGAAAAACCATAGCCTTGACTAAACAGAGCTTTGTTGGCAAAGTAATGTCTCTGCTTTTTAATATGATGTCCAGGTTGGTTGTAACTTAGGTTATTTTAAATTTTTACTCTTTTAAACAATGTTCATGCAATTGTCACTTAGCTAAGCTTTTGCACCTACCTTTGAATAAACTTAAATACAGGAGTTTTGGATAAACTCCCGTATATTAAATTAGAAGGCCAAAGAGCACGCATGTTGTAAAAGTCTTTGATATTATCACCAAAGTGTTTCCGAGAGGATTGCGCTCATGTATTGTCCACCAGCAGGACAGACTCCCTGCTTTCTTCTAGGTTCGCCAGTGCTTCATATTATTGTGTCAACGTTTGCAAAACTGGGAGTCATTTTAATCTGTATCAAATAAAATTTATACCAAATATTGCATCCAAATTATACCATAGTATGTTTTTCTAAAGTGTGTTCTCAGGGCTTCCCTGGTGGCTCAGTGGTAAGGGATCTGCCTGCCAATTCAGGAGACAAAGTTTTGATCCCCGGTCAGGGAACATCCCACAGGCTGCAGAGCAACTAAGCCCAAGTGCCACAACCGTTGAGCCGATGCACTAGAGCGTGGGAACTGCAGCTCCTGAGCCCACGCCCCTGCGTGCTCGGGTCTGTGCTCCCCAAGAAAGGCCGTCACAGTGAGAACTCACGCACCACAGCTGGGGAGTAACCCCTGGTTACCGCACCGCAACTAGAGAACAGCCCTGACAGCCACGGACCAAGCACAGCCAGAAATAAATAAATTGTAGTTTAAAAGTGTGTTCTCCAGCAAGAGAAAGCTGGAGAGAAAAAGAGAAGAAAAGCCCCTCCAATGGGTCAGGAAACTGTTACAGCTGTGGGATAAAGTTTATTTCTTGCAATGGTGTAAAAATAATGTTCCAGAGCCTGTACGAAATTGAAGGAAAGAACAGACAAACACAAACAAGAAACAAAGCAAGACTCAAAAAATCCTGATAACATAAGCTAAAAAAAGACCCAAAATCAGAAAAGGATGAGTGGATGGATCACTGGAGAAATGATCACTTTTGGGTAAAAATATTTCTTTATAATTCTGCACGAAATAGAAGGTAGTCTCATGACATATGACAGAAGTTAAGAGAAGACTTCAGCCCAGGAGGAGAGAACTGGCCACACATTCACTGCTGGAATAAAGCACTTCCTAAACCATCACAAGACTTAGGCAAAGAAGTGCTCTTGTGTCTCAACAAGTCTTGGATTAATCATTGAGAAAACATCCAACGGCCCAGTTAATAGAATGAGCAACTGGTCTGTCATTTAATCCTCAAGGAGCAGAAGGTTTATGCCTTGACAATCTCAGCCCTCCCTAAAAGGAGATAGAACAGTGCAGTGTAGAATGTTCCTAAGACACGTTGGAGGCCTAATCAGTTCTAGCTGTGTGAGCTCTGTAGGTAAGTTAAATATTTAGACTTTCAGTTTCTACTTCAGTGAAATAGAGATGATACCATTTTCCTGCTTCCCTCACAGAGTTGTCAGAAGGCTCAAGTAAGATAATAAATGTGAAAAAGATCCTTAGGATTGAAGATCATAAATTGAAAGATGGTGGAATATTGGAGTCCATAAATCTCATATGATTAATGTAAAAAGATATCTATAAGATTTCCCAAGTCTAGAATACTACTCATATTCTTAAATCCTAAAGTCTGGAAGGGTTCATTTTTGCAAAATATTTTAATAAATACCAAGGTCAAATAAGCTTAAGTTGAAATGCTGTCTGGGAAGCCTGACTTTCTTAATCTTGCCTTGGCAAACCCACATTATAATTTGAAAAATGTTTTGTCTTCAAACCCACGTGACTCCATCCCCAGAGCATACTATGTCCTACTTTCTGCCAGGTGCTTGACCTAAAACTCCAGCGTCCCCTGATGTTTGTCACTTTCATCTCCTCCCACTCCATCAAATTAACCAAGGGGGAAACCCTTCATGAAGATATATAGGAAGTTCTTAAAATATTTAATCAAAGTGATAAACTTAGCCATACAATCCTACAAAACCCAAAGTTAAAGTTGGAACTTAAGTAGCTGAGTAGGTATCTTGATGACTATGTTTTTATTCTGAGTCATAATTTGCTAGAGGATTTGTCTACTATCTTAGAAAACACACAATTAACATTCTATATGAATTTTCTACTCTCACATTCAAACACAATAACTGATGTTGGGGAACATCCCTTGTGGTCCAGTGGCTGAGACTCCAAGCTCCCAGTGCAGGGGACCTGGGTAGGATCCCTGGTCAGGGGACTAGGTCCCACAGGCCACAACTAAAATGATCCTGCCTGCCACCATGATGATCGGAGATCCCGTGCGCCTCAACTAAGACTGCTGCTGCTGCTGAGTTGCCTCAGTCGTGTCCGACTCTGTGCGACCCCATAGATGGCAGCCCACCAGGCTCCCCCGTCCCTGGGATTCTCCAGGCAAGAACACTGGAGTGGGTTGCCATTTCCTTCTCCAATGCATGAAAGTGAAAAGTCAAAGTGAAGTCGTTCAGTCGTGTCTGACTCTTAGCGACCTACAACCTACCAGGCTCCTCTGTCCATGGGATTTTCCAGGCAAGAGTACTGGAGTGGGGTGCCATTGCAGACAAACACATACATGAATAAATATTTTTAAAATAATTGGTGTTAGGATTACACCTTGGTTGGTTGACATCGGCCAGCTCTTTCTCATCAATTGTCAGGTTTTCCTCTCAACTGTCAGGTTTTCTTACCTTGAGAACGTGAGCAAATACATAATAGCACGCCAGAAAGTCTGCTCTCTATAGCTTCTCAGCAGTTGCCATGTCTTTGTTCGAAGGGTGTGCCATCAAAATGCTGTCTCTGACTCTTTGGTCCAAGGAAGCCGTTCCACGCAAGACACAGCAGGAGCCCCGCCATTCATATGTATCTTGGCGCTAGTGGTAAAGAACTTGCCTGCCAAAGCAGGAGACATAAGAGACACGGGTCTGATCCCTGGGTCAGGAAGATCCCCTGGTTAGGGCATGGCAACCTATTCCAGCATTCTTGCCTGGAGAATCCCATGGTCAAGGGAGCCTGGTGGGCTACAGTCCATGTGGTCCCAAAGAGCTGGACACGACTGAAGTGACTTAGCACGTGCACACCATGAGAGGCACCAGAATATGGTCCTGAGACAGATCCCACTCTCATGACCCTTCAGTCTTGTGAAGGAGACTTACTATACACAAGTAAATCAATGATTTCATAAGGTCACAAAAGGGTGGGCACCACGATTGTTTTAAATGTTATGCGTCAACTTGGGTAGGCAATAAAGGCCCAGCCTTTGGTCAGACACCAGTATAGAAGTTGCTATGAAGGTATTCTACAGATATGATTAACATTTACAAGGCAAATGATTTTAAATAAAGATTAGCTTTGATAATATAGTTGGGCCTTGTTTAGTGAGTTGAAGGTCTTAAGAACAAAAACAGAGGTTACCCTGGAGCAAAAGGAATTCTTCTATAAGACTGTGGTAGAAATCCTGCCTAGATTTCCAGCCTGCCAGGACCGATGCTGAAGCTAAAATTCCAATACTTTGGCTACCTGATGCGAAGAGCTGACTCATTGGAAAAGATCCTGATGCTGGGAAAGATTGAAGATGGGAGGAGAAGGGGATGACAGAGGATGAGACGGTTGGATGGCATCATTGACTTGATGGATATGAGTGTGAGTAAAGTCTGGGAGTTGGTGATGGACAGGGAGGCCTGGCTTGCTGGAGTCCATGGGGTCACAAAAAGTCGGACACGACTGAGCAAGTGAACTGAACGGAACTGAATCTATCATATAGATTTCAAACTTGCCAACCCTCACGATTCCATGAGGTAACTCCTTCAAATAAATCTATATATTTATCTGCAAATGAATCTTAACAGTTCCCTTTTTCCTGGAGAAACTTTACTGATGCAAGTGCAATGAGGGACATGAATCAGATGAAATGAAAATATAACGTGGGAATGGTGGAGTTTGGAGAGGTTGTCAAGAACGAGTTCTCTGGGGAAAATCTCATTTCAACAGAAGCCTGAGTCCAAGGAGGGAGGGAGGCAGGCAGAGGCAGAAACGGGGGCCTTTCAGGCTGGAGGGACATCAGGGGCACCGGGGTGGGGATCGTCAGTGTGTTTTGAGGAAGTTGGTTAGAACACAGTGAGACTGGTTAGATCACACTGACACTGGGGAGACGTGCTAGGCAGCGAGCTTAGGGGAGGGAGCGGCAGAAAATCGCGTTAGATCCTTAGGTTACTTGTGTGATTTTTTTTTTAAAGCACTGGAGAGGTCTGAGCAGGGAGCACACCTAATCTGACGTATGTTATGAAATAATTACCACTCCAGTGGCTGTGGACCCATCCAGTTATCCATCGGAGCTCAGTGAGTTGCTATATTATCTGTCAATTTACCTCCATAGTCTTAACCCAATAGTATGTTTGTTTAAAGATGGCTGTTCTCCTTGTTTAACTATGCAAATACTGAAATAAGTAGTTAAGAAACAGTGGATAATTTATACATACCTTTTCCCAAGGTCAATGTTTTAGGGGTTTTCACATATCCCTTCAATATGATAAAAGCTCTTTATAAATGTGGGTTAAACACATAGTTATTAGGTAAAAGAAGAAGCAATATGTGTTAATTTGTTAATCACTGATAAATATAGGTAACATATATACACCTACTTCTAAGCAGGCGATTCTGAAACCTCTATAAAGATATAATAGACTCAGATTCTAGGGGGACCCAGATTCTAGGGACGGGGGCTATAATAAACTCAAAAGGACATGTGCTACTCAGGTGCCATCCACATGTTAGCTTCAGCCATAAACTGGAACAAGCTTCACTTGAGCAATAAATTCCCTTACAAATAGCATTTCCAAGAAAATTCCCAGGAAAGCAAACTGCCTACCTAATTGAAAGAGCCCCAGGACCAAGAAACAGTTGAATTTTAATCTAAACGATTCCCATCAATGGTCTTTTATGTTCTTAGAAAGCAGGCCCTGTGTCAAGCCTCTCTGTTTCTATAGCACGCCTGCTCTGGACAAAGGACCATAATCTGAGTCTGTTGCATGAAGCCTGGCCAACTCCATCACACTTTGCAGGAGTCCAGACCTACTCTCACGGCCGACGCCTTTGGAGCCACAGAGTGACAGTCAGCCCGGCTGTTATGAATGCCCAACACATGGCAGACCTGAAAATAAATGTTACGGAAAAGGCCACAGGGCCATAATAGACTTGTTATTAGAGTCGAGCCGAGTGCTGCAAAATGGCTGAACATCCACTATCCAGAGAGGAACAGAAATTTTAGAGACTGTTTGGGGGCAGGCGACTCATGGAGCTGGCCAGTTCCAATTTCCATTTCAGCAACAGAAGCTGAAAAAAGGCAGAATGTATATTCAAATGCCTTTTAAAAACTAAATCCAAACTATGCGTGCTGGTTTCTAATCAGCAAAGGATGAAGGAGAAATGATTTGGGAAGCTTTTCTCTTGCGTCATACCTTTCCTACAAAGAACTGAGAGTTTACACTCAGAAATCTTAGTTCCTGGTACGGCAGAGATCTTGCCTCTGCTGTTCTGACAAGGAGAGAAGAAGAAAAAGATTGGCGTGTGTCCTAAACTTTCGGACCTGGATCCTGCAAAAACAATCACGTCTGTTCTATTCTTGCAAATGTTCATTTTGAAAGGAAGATGTGGATTGAATCTTTGCTTTAGGACTGACTCTGCTCTGATGAATGATGCAAAATGATTTAGCCCAGAGTTTAGGAGACTCTGCTTAACAGCTATTTGAATGCAGTGTAATTCGTCCTTGGGGTGTGTGCACATGCATGCTCAGTTGTGTCTGAGTCTTTGCAACCCCATGGACTGTAGCCCTCCAGGCTCCTCCGTCCATGGGACTCTCCAGGCAAGAATACTGGAGTGGGTTGCCATGCCCTCCTCCAGGGGATCTTCTGACCCAGGGACCGAACTTGCATGTCCTTCACTGGTAGGAGGATTCTTTATCACTGCACTACCTGGGAAGACAGATTTTCCTGCTGCCCTTATTGGTAATTCAGGATCCCGTTTTCAAAATAAACTTAAGCCACATCTGTCATCACCACACAAGTTACTAAATGTTTAAGTGTCTAACTGACCCCAGAGTTTTGAAAAGTTAGTTTTCTGGCCACCTCACCAGCGTCACTCTTACCTCTGCCGCCTTGACACTGTGTTGACTCTCTCAGGAAGCAGTGTCAAGGAGAGTGAAAATGTGTCAACAGGCAGTGTTGTGGGTGAAGGCAGTACTCTGAAGGCATTAAATTTTTATGGATGTGTTTATGTATTATACATGGACAAGCCAGCAAGTCTGTATTAGAAATAATCCGCAGAAGCAATAAATTAATGCTGTATTACTAGTATTTGTTTACATCTTCAAAGGATGGCTCCACATTTGCGGCCAAAATCCCCTTCATCACCAGCTACCAAACACCACTCTGCCCTGGTGTCCAAGCTCACCAGGCCAAAGCTGTGAGGTGCCCTTTTCGGCTCTGAAAACCTCAGTTTGCATAAAGCTTCTCAGCCTGCTAAATAATCTTTGTTTCTGTGTGGAATTGTAAAGGTTGAGTGGTGAGGGCTTAAAGAATCCTCTTAAATAATTAACTGGAATAAACAAAGTAACATCTTGAACAGTGAGGTTCTTTTCCCTCCCCTTAGGGGAAAATAGTAAATTCCTTAACATAATGCATTAGATAGAAAGGCGCAGACATTTTCTTCTTCTTTTCTTTCTTTTTTTTTTTTTGACTTAAACAATAGAAATTTATTTTCTCATAGTTCTAAGAGGCTAGAAGCCCACAGTCAATGTGCTGGTCAGGTTTGTTCCTTCTAAAGCCCCTCTGAACACCATCTTGAACGGCGGCTGTAAGGAGATGTTCCTCCTCCAAGGTAAGGAGCAGCCACTGTGCTTTGCTGGAGCAGCCGTGAAGAGATACCCCACGCCCAAGTAAGATGGTGGATGTTGCAAGAGGGCATCAGAGGGCAGACACACTGAAACCATACTCACAGAAAACTAGTCAATCTAATCACACTAGGACCACAGCCTTGTCTAACTCAATGAAACCAAGCCATGCCTGCGGGGCAACCCAAGACAGGCCGGTCACGGTGGAGAGGTCTGACAGAGCATGGTCCACTGGAGAAGGGAATGGCAACCCACTTCAGTATTCTTGCCTTGAGAAACCCATGAACAGTATGAAAAAGCAAAATTATAGGATGCCAAAAGAAGAACTACTCAGGTCATTAGGTGCCCAATATGGAGCAGTGGAGAAGTGGAGAAATAACTCCAGAAAGAATGAAGGGATGGAGCCAAAGCAAAAACAATACCCACTTGTGGATGTGACTGGTGATAGAAGCAAGATCCGATGCTGTAAAGAGCAATATTGCATAGGAACCTGGAATGTCAGGTCCATGAATCAAGGCAAATTGGAAGTGGTCAAACAAGAGATGGCAAGGGTGAAAGTTGACATACTAGGAATCAGCAAACTAAAATGGACTGGAATGGTTGAATTTAACTCAGATGACCATTATATCTACTACTGCAGGCAGGAATCCCTCAGAAGAAATGGAGTAGCCATCATGGTCAACAAAAGAGTCCGAAATGCAGTACTTTGATGCATTCTCAAAAATGACAGAATGATCTCTGTTCGTCTCCAAAGCAAACCATTCAATATCACAGTTATCCAAGTCTATGCACCAACCAGTAATGCTGAAGAAGCTGAAGTTGAACAGTTTTATGAAGACCTACAAGACCTTGTAGAACTAACACCCCGAAAACATATCCTTTTCATTATAGGGGACTGGAATGCAAAAGTAGGAAGTCAAGAAACACCTGGAGTAACAGGCAAATTTGGCCTTGGAATGCAGAATGAGGCAGGGCAAAGATTAATAGAGTTTTGCCAAGAAAATGCACTGGTCATAGCAAACACCCTCTTCTAAAAACACAAGAGAAGACTCTACACATGGACATCAACAGATGGTCAACACTGAAATCAGATTGATTATATTCTTTGCAGCCAAAGATGGAGAAGCTCTATACAGTCAGCAAAAACAAGACCAGAAGCTGACTGTGGCTCAGATCATGAACTCCTTACTGCCAAATTCAGACTTAAGTTGAAGAAAGCAGGGAGAACCACTAGACCATTCAGGTATGACCTAAACCAAATCCCTTATGATTTTAAAGTGGAAGCGAGAAATAGATTTAAGGGTCTAGATCTGATAGATAGAGTGCCTGATGAAGTATGGAATGAGGTTCGTGACATGGTACAGGAGACATGGATCAAGACCATCCCCATGGAAAAGAAATGCAAAAAAGCAAAATGGCTGTTTGGGAAGGCCTTGCAAATAGCTGTGAAAAGAAGAGAGATGAAAAGCAAAGGAGAAAAGAAAAGATATAAGAATCTGAATGCATAGTTCCAAAGAATAGCAAGGAAAGATAAGAAAGCCTTCTTCAGTGATCATTGCAAAGAAATAGAGGAAAAGAACAGAATGGGAAAGACTAGAGATCTCTTCAAGAAAATTACAAATACCAAGGGAATATTTCATGCAAAGATGGGCTCAATAAAGGACAGAAATGGTATGGACCTAAGAGAAACAGAAGATATTAAGAAGAGGTGGCAAGANCTTTGGAAGGCATGATGCTAAAGCTGAAGCTCCAGTACTTTGGCCACCTGATGCGAAGAGTTGACTCATTGGAAAAGATTCTGATGCTGGGAGGGATTGGGGGCAGGAGGAGAAGGGGAGGACAGAGGATGAGATGGCTGGATGGCATCAAGGACTCGATGGACGTGAGTCTGAGTGAACTCCGGGAGCTGGTGACGGACAGGGAGGCCTGGCGTGCTGCGATTCATGGGGTCGCAAAGAGTCGGGCAGGACTGAGCGACTGAACTGACTGAACTGACAAAGTGATCACCACAAAAGTCTTTGATCATCTGTGACCATATCATTGGTCCCCAGCTTCATACATTTTGCTCATGCCCCCAACCCTCTTCTTCTCTGGTAACTATCCGTCTGTTCTCCATATCTGTGAGTTCTTTTTGTTTTGTTTGTTTTTTGTTATAAGATTCCACATAGAAGTGAAATCATATGATATTTGTCTTTCTCTGTTTGACATTTTGCATTTAGCGTAATACCACCAAGGTCCATCATGTTGTTGCAAATAGCAAAATCTCTTTCTTTTATACAGCTGAGTAGTACTTCACTGTATACCAATCTATACCACATTTTTTATCCATTCAATCACTGATGCACACTTAGGCTGTTTCCATATCTTGGCTGTGTATATCATTCTGTAATGAACATAGGGGTGCTAAATATCTTTGACTTAGGGTTTTCACGTTCTTCACACAAATAATCATGTGCTGGTTCTATTTTTAAATTTTTGAGGAACCTCCATATTGTTCTCCATAGTAGCCGCATGAATTTACATTCCCACCAACAGTGTGAGAAGATTCCCTTTTCTTTATATCTTCTCCAACACTTGTCTTTTTGATAATATCCATTCTGACAAGTGTGAAGTGATATTGTGGTTTTGATTTGCATTTCCCTGATAATTAATATTGTTGAAAATCTTTTCATATGCCTGTTGGCCATCTGTATGTCTTCTTTTGAAAAATGTCTACCTAAGTCCTTTGCCCACTTTTATAATCTTGGTTGTTTGATGTTTTTAGCTTTTGAGTTGTTTGAATTCCTCATGTATTTTGGACATTAACCCCTTATCACATAAATGATTCATAAACATTTTATCCCATCCAGAAGGTTGCCTTTTTATTTTCTTGATGGTTTCCTTTGTTGTGCAGAGCTTTTCAGTTTGACATAGTCTCAGTTGGTTATTTTGGCTTTTGTTGACTTTTTTCGGGGGAGCGAAGAATTCTGGTCCAAAACTTCAAAGCCAATGAGATTACTGCCTGTGTTTTCCTTGGGAGTTTTACGATTTCAGGTCTTACATTCAAGTCTTTCAGTCAGTTCAGTTCAGTTGCTCAGTTGTGTCTGAATCTTCGCAACCCTATGGACTGCAGCACACAAGGCTTCCCTGTCTGGCCTCAACTCCTGGAGCTTGCCAAACTCACATCCATTGAGTTGGTGATGTCATCCAGCCATCTCATCCTCTGTCGTCCCCTTCTCCTCCTGCCTCCAATCTTTCCCAGCTTCAGGGTCTTTTCCAGTGAGTCAGCTCTTCACACCAGGTGGCCCAAGTATTGGAGCCACAGCATCAGCATCAGCCCTTCCAGTGAACATTCAGGGCTGGTCTCCTTTAGGATGGACTGTTGGATCTCCTTGCAGTCCAAGGGACTCTCAAGAGTCTTCCCCAACACCACAGTTCCAAAGCATCAATTCTTAGGTGCTCAGCTTCTTTTTATAGACCAACTCTCACATCCATACATGACTACTGGAAAAACCATAGCTTTGACTAGATGGACCTTTTTGTCAGCAAAGTAATATCTCTGCTTTTGAGTATGCTGTCTAGGTTCCTCATAGCTTTTCTTCCAAGCAGCAAGCGTCTTTTAATTTCATGGCTGCAGTCCCCATCTGCAGTGATTTTTGAGCCCAAGAGAATAAAGTCTGACACTGTTTCCATTGTTTCCCCATTTATTTGCCGTGAAGTGAAGATGGCAGAGTAGAAGGACATGTGCTCACCTTCTCCTGCAAGAACTCCAAAATTCCAGCTTACTGCTGGTCAACCATTGACAGGAGAATGTTGGGTCTCACCAAAAAAAAAAAAAAAAAAAAAAAACGATACCCCATGTCCAACAACAAAAGAGAGCCCCAGCAAGACAGCAGGAGAGGCAAAATTGTGTTTAGAATCAAACCTCATATGCACCAGAGATGCTCAGAGGGCTTAAGCAAAACCTTGTGTGCACCAGGAGAACCCCAAAAACTGAGCCAGACCTGCCTCTGAGTGCTTGAGTGTCTTCTGTGGAGGTCTGGGTCAGCAGTAGCCAGTCACAGGGGGAGGGGCTCTGGGAACAGCAGACCTGGGTGTGGCATAAGCTCTCTTAAAGGAGGTCTCTGTTAATGCCACCACAGAGCTACCAGAATTACACAGGACTGGGAAAACAGACTCTTGGAGGGCATAAACAAAGCCTTGTGCACACCAGAACCCAGGAGAAAGGAGCAGTGACCCCAACTTGCCTGTGAGTGTCCAGGAGTCCTGGGCGGAGGTGTGAGTCAGGACTGGACCACCACAGGGTGGAGGGAACTGAATGAGGCAGCATATGCATGCGACATTTTGAAGGATGTTGCCATTATCTTCATTAACTCCAACATAGGTTGGCCTCAAACAGGGAGGGAACACAGCCCCGCCCATCAACAGAAAATTGGATTAAAGATTTACTGAGCATGGCCCTTCCCACATCAGAACAAGACCCAGTTCCCCTCACAGTCAGTCTCTCCCATCAGGAAGCTTCCATAATCCCATTATCCTTGTCCATCAGAAGGCAGACAGAATGTAAACCACAATTACAGAAAACTAACCAAACTGATCACATGGACCACAGCCTTGTCTAACTCAGTGAAACTATGAGCCATGCCATGTTGGGCCACCCAAGATGGATGGGTCACGATGGAGAGTTCTGACAAAACGTGTCCGCTGGAGAAGGGAATGTCAAATCACTTCCGTATTCTTGCCTTGGAAACCCTATGAACAGTATGAAAAGGCCAAAAGATATGATACTGATAGGCAAACTCCACAGATCGGTAGATGCTCCCAGAGAACAGTGGAGAAATAACTCTAGAAAGAATGGAGACACAGAGCCAAAGCACAGACAACGCCCAGTTGTGGACGCAACTGGTGATGAAAGGAAAGTCCAATACCGTAAAGAGCAACATTGCATAGGAACCTGGAACGTTAGGTCCACGAATCAAGGTAAATTGGAAGTGGTCAAATAGGAGATGGCAAGAATGAACACCAAAATTTTAGGAATCAGTGAACTAAAATGGACTGGAATGGGTGAATTTAACTCAGATGACCATTCTATCTACTACTGTGGGCAGGAATCACCTAGAAAAAATGGAGTCGCCCTCATAGTCAACAAAAGAGTTCAAAATGCAGTTCTTGGGTGCAATGTCAAAAACAGCAGTGATCTCTGTTCATTTGCAAGGCAAACTTTTCAATATCACAGTAATCCAAGTCTATGCCCAATCCAGTAATGCTGAAGAAGCTGAAGTTGAATGGTTCTATGAAGACCTACAAGACCTTTTAGAACTAACACCCCCAAAAGATGTCCTTTTCATTATAGGGGACTGAAATGCAAAAATAGGAAGTCAAGAGATACCTGGAGTAACAAGCAAATTTGGCCTTGGAGTAAAAAATGAGACAGGACAAAGGCTAACAGAGTTTTGTCAAGAAAACACACTGGTCACAGCAAACACCCTCTTCCAACAACACAAGAGAAGACTCTACACATGGACATCACCAGATGGCCAACACCGAAATCAGATTGATTATATTCTTTTCAGCCAAAGATGGAGAAGCTCTATAAGTCAGCAAAAATAGACCAGGAGCTGACTGTGGCTCAGATCATGAACTCCTTATTGCCAAATTCAGACTTAAATTGAAGAAAGTAGGGAAAACCACTAGACCATCCAGAATTAAATCAAATCCCTTATGATTATACAGTGGAAGTGACAAAGTGATTCAGGGATTAGATCTCATAGAGTGCCTGAAGAACTATGGATGGAAGTTTGTGACACTGTACAGGAGGCAGTGATCAAGTCCATCCCCAAGAAAAAGAAATACAAAAAGGCAAAATGGTTGCCTGAGGAGGCATTACAAATAGCTGAGAAAAGAAGAGAAGCAAAAGGCAAAGGATAAAAGGAAAGATATACCCATTTGAATGCAGAGTTTCAAAGAATAGCAAGGAGAGATAAGAATGCCTTCCTCAGTGATCAATGCAAAGAAATAGAGGAAAACAACAGAATGGGAAAGACTAGAGATCTTTTCAAGAAAATTAGAGATACCAAGGGAGCATTTCATGCCAAGATGGGCTCAATAAAGGACAGAAATGGTCTGGACCTAACAGAGGCAGAAGATATTAAGAAGAGGTGGCAAGAATACACAGAAGAACTATACAAAAAGGTCTTCATGACCCAGATAACCATGATGATGTGATCACTCACCTAGAGCCTGACATCCTGGAGTGCAGAGTCAAGTGGGCCTTAGGAAGCATCACTACAAACAAAGGTAGTGGAGGTGATGGAATTCCAGCTGAACTATTTCAAATCCTGAAAGATGATGCTGTGAAAGTGCTGTACTCAATATGCCAGCAAATTTGGAAAACTCAGCAGTGGCCACAGGACTGGAAAAGGTCAGTTTTCATTCCAATCCCAAAGAAAAGCAATGCCAAAGAATGCTCAAACTACCACACAATTACACTCATCTCACAGGCTAGCAAAATAATGCCCAAATTCTCCAATCCAGGCTTCAATAGTACATTAACCATGAACTTCCAGATATTCAAAGTGGATTTAGAAAAGGCAGAGGAACCAGAGATCAAATTGCCAACACCTGTTGGATCATTGAAAAAGCAAGAGAGTTCCAGAAAAACATGTACTTTTGCTTTATTGGCTATGCCAAAGCCTTTGATTGTGTGGATCACAATAAACTGAAAAATTCTTAAAGAGATGGTAATACCTGACCACCTGACCTGCCTCCTAAGAAATCTGTAAGCAGGTCAAGAAGCAACAGAACTGAACATGGAACAATAGACTGGTTCCAAATCAGGAAAGGAGTATGTCAAGGCTGTATATCATCACCTTGCTTACTTAACTTATATGCAGAGTACATCATACATCATGTGAAATACTGGGCTGGTTGAAACACAAGCTGGAATCAAGATTGCCAGGAGAAATACCAATAACCTCAGATTTGAAGATGACACCACCCTTATGGCAGAAAGCAAAGAAGAACTAAAGAGCCTCTTGATGAAAGTGAAAGAGGAGAGTGAAAAAATCGGCTTAAAACTCAACATTCAGGAAACTAAGATCATGGCATGCAGTCCCATCACTTCACGGCAAATAGATTGGGAAACAGTGGAAACAGTGAGAGTCTTTATTTTCTTGGACTCCAAATCACTGCAGATGGTGATTACAGCCATGAAATTAAAAGACACTTGCTCCTTGGAAGAAAAGCTATGACCAACTTAGCCAGCATATTAAAAAGCAGAGACATTGCTTTGCCAACAAAGATCCATCTATTCAAAGCTGTGGTTTTTACAGTAGACATGTATAGATGTGAGAGTTGGACTCTCACATAAAGAAAGCTGAGCACCGAAGAAGTGATGATTTGAATTGTGGTGTTGAGAAGACTCTTGAGAGCCCCTTTGACTGCAAGGAGATCCAACCAGTCAATCCTAAAGGAGATCAGTCCTGGATATTCATTTCAAGGATTGATGCTGAAGCTGAAACTCTGGCCACCTGATGCAAAGAACCAACTCATTGGAAAAGACCCTGATGCTAGGAAAGATTGAAGGCAGTAGGAGAAGGGGATGACAGAGGAAAAGATGGTTGGATGGCATCACCAACTTGATGAGTTTGATCAAGCTCTGAGAGTTGGTGATGGACAGGGAAGCCTGGCATGCTGGAGCGCACAGGGTTGCAAAGAGGCAGACATGACTGAGCGACTGAACTGAACGGAACTGATGGGACCAGATGCCATGATCTTAGTTTTCTGAATGCTGAGTTTTAAGTCAGTTTTTCACTCTCCTCCTTCACCTTCATCAAGAGGCTCTTTAGTTCCTCTTCGCTTTCTGCCATAAGGATGGTGTCATCTGCATATCTGAGGTTACTGATATTTCTCCCAGCAAGATATTTCTCGATATTGATATTTCTCGATTCAAGCTTGTGCTTCATTCAGCCCAGCATTTCACGTGATGTACTCTGCATATGTTAAATAAGCAGGGTGACAATATACAGCCTGAAGTCTTCAATTAATCTTTAATTAATTTTTGTGTATTATATTAGATAGTAATCTGGTTTTATTGTTTCAAATGTACCTGTCCAGTTTTCCTAACCCCTTGTATGAAAGAGACTGTCCTTTGCTCACTGCATATTTTTGGCTCCTTTGTAGTAAATTGACTATATATGTTTGGGTTTATTTCGGGGCTGTCCATTTTATTCCACTGATCTCTGTCTCTTTTTATGCTCATGCCATGTTGTTTGATTACTATAATTTTGTAGTAAATTTCACAATCAGGGTGTGTGATATCTCTATCTTTGTTCTTCTTTCTAAAGGTTGTTTTGGCTCTTCGTGATGTTTTGTGGTTCAATTTGAATGTTATAATTATTTTTCTAGTTCAGTGGAAAATGCTATGGAATTTTGATAGGGATTGCTTTGAATCATCAGGTAGTATGGACATTTTAGTAATATTAGTTCTTCTAATCCATGAATGGAAAGTATCTTTTCATTTATTTGTGTCTTATTGAATTTTTCATCAATGTCTTATAGATGTCTGTGTATAGATATTTCACCTCCTTGTTTAAAATTAATTTCAAGGTATTTTATTCCTTTTGATGCAGTTATAAGTGGAATTGTTTTAATTGTTCTTCCTGACTGTTGTTATAAATGTATAGAAACACATTAGACTTCTAAATATTGATTTTTTTACCTTGCAACTTTACTGAGTTCATTTACTAGTTATAGCTGCTTTTTGGTGGAGTCTTTAGGGTTTTAAGCACATAGCATCGTGTCATCTGAAAATAGTGGCAGTTTTGCTTCTTATTCATGTTGGACATTATCGTGTTCCTGAGCTTTCAGCTTGTCACCATTGAGCATGATGTTAGCTGTGGATTTGTTATATATGACCTTTATTATGTTGAGGTATGTTCCCTCTGTACCCACTTTGCTGAGCTATTTTTAACCATAAATAGATGTTGAATTTTGTCAAATGCTTTTTCTGCATTTATTAAGATGATCATGGACTTTTATTCTTCATTTTTTTTTTACTGTGGGTATCACGTTGACTGATTTGTGGACCTTGTATCTCTGGAATAAATCCCACTTGATCAATATATATGATCTTTTCATGTATTGTTGAATTCAACTTGCTAATATTTTGTTGAGGATTTTTGCATCAATGTTCATGAGGGATACTGGCCGTAACTTTCCTTTTGTGTGATATTCATGCTTAGTTTTGGTATCAGGGTAATGTTGGCCTCATAAATGAGTTTGAAAGTGTACTCTTCCCTTCAATTTTTTGAAATAGTTTGAGAAGTTCAGTTCAGTTCAGTCACTTAGTCATGTCTGACTCTTTGTGATCCCATGAACCACAGCACGCCAGGCCTCCCTGTCCATCACCAACTCCCGGAGTCCACCCAAACCCATGTCCATTGAGTTGGTGATGCCATACAACCATCTCATCCTCTGTTGTCCCCTTTTCCTCCTTCCCTCAATCTTTCCCAACATCAGAGTTTTTGCAAATAACTCAGCTCTTCGCATAAGGTGGCCAAAGCATTGGAGTTTCAGCTTCAACATCAGTCCTTCCAATGAACACCCAGGACTGATCATCCTTTAGGATGGACTGGTTGGATGTCCTTGCAGTCCAAGGGACTCTCAAGAGTCTTCTCCAACACCACAGTCCAAAAGCATCGGTGCTCAGCCTTCTTTATGGTCCAACTTTCACATCCATACATGACCACTGGAAAAACCATAACCTTGACTAGATGGACCTCTGTTGGCAAAGTAATGTCTCTGCTTTTTAATATGCTGTCTAGGTTGGTCATAACTTTCCTTCCAAGGAGTAAGCGTCTTTTAATTTCATGGCTGCAATCACCATCTGCAGTGATTTTGGAGCCCAGAAAAATAAAGTCAGACACTGTGTCCACTGTTTCCCCATCTATTTGCCCTGAAGTGATGGGACTGGATGCTATGATCTTCGTTTTCTGAATGTTGAGCTTTAAGCCAATTTTTTCACTCTCCTCTTTCACCTTCATCAAGAGGCTCTTTAGTTCTTCTTCACTTTCTGCAATAAGGGTGGTGTCATCTGCATATCTGAGGTTATTGGTATTTCTCCCAGCAATCTTGATTCCAGCTTGTGCTTCTTCCGGCCAAGCATTTCTCATGATGTACTCTGCATAGAAGTTAAATAAGCAGGGTAACAATATACAGCCTTGCTGGACTCCTTTTCCTATTTGGAACAAGTCTGTTGTTCCATGTTCAGTTCTAACTGTTGCTTCCTGACCTTCATACAGGTTTCTCAAGAGGCATGTCATGTGGCCTGGTAGGCCCAGCTCTTTCAAAAGTTTCCACAGTTGATTGTGATCCACACAGTCAAAGGCTTTGGCATAGTCAATAAAACAGAAGTGAATGTTTTTCTGGAAATCTCTTGCTTTTTCCATGATCCAGCAGATGTTGGCAATTTAGTCTCTGGTTCCTCTGTCTTTTCTAAAACCAGCTTGAACATCTGGAAGTTCACAGTTCACGTATTGCTGAAACCTGTCTTGAAGAATTTTGAGCATTACTTTACTAGCGTGTAAGATGAGTGCAGTTGTGCAGTAGTTTGAGCATTCTTTGGCATTGCTTTTCTTTGGGATTGGAATGAAAACTGACCTTTTCCAGTCCTGTGACCACTGCTGAGTTTTCCAAATTTGCTGGCATATTGAGTACAGCACTTTCACAGAATCATCTTTCAGGATTTGAAAGAGCTCAACTGGAATTCCATCACCTCCACTAGCTTTGTTCATAGTGGTGCTTCCTAAGGCCCACTTGACTTCACGTTCCAGGATGTCTGGCCCTAGATAAGTGATCACACCATCATGATTATCTGGGTCATGAAGGTCTTTTTTGTACAGTTCTCCTGTGTATTCTTGCCACTTCTTCTTAATATCTTCTGCTTCTGTTAGGTCCCTACCATTTCTGTCCTTTATTGAGCCCATCTTTGCATGAAATGTTCCCTTGGCATCTCTAAGTTTCTTGACAAGATCCCTAGTCTTTTCCCTTCTGTTGTTTTCCTCTATTTCTGTGCATTGATTAGAGGAGAGCTGCTCTGTGCCTGAGGTAAGCTGCAGCAGCTGCGCTTTGCTGGAGCAGCCATGATGAAAGACCCTACGTCCAAGGTAAGAGAAACCTAAGTAAGATGGTAGGAACTGAGAGAAGGGATCAGAGGGCAGACAGACTGAAACTGCAATCACAGACAACTAGTCACTCTGATCACATGGACCACAGCCTTGTCTAACTCAATGAAACTAAGCCATGCCATGTGGGGACACCCAAGATGGATGGTTCATGTTGGAGAGGTCTGACAGAATGTGGTCCACTGGAGAAGGCATTGGCAAACCACTTCAGTATTCTTGCTTTGAGAACCCCATGAACAATATGGAAACGCAAAAAGATAGGACACTGAAAGATGAACTCCCTGTGTCAGTAGGTACCCAATATGCTACTGAAGATCAGTGGAGAAATAACTCCAGAAAGAATGAAGGGATGGAGCCAAAGCAAAAACAACACCCAGTTGTGAATGGGACTGGTGATGGAAGCAGGGTTTGATGCTGTAAAGAGCAAAGTTCCTTGCTTAGGAAGCTGGAATGTTAGGCCCATGAATCAAGCTCAAAGTAAATTGGAAGTGGTCAAACAGGAGATGGCAAGAGTGAACATCGATATTCTAGGAATCAGTGAACTAAGATGGACCGGAATGGGTGAATTTAACTCAAATGACCATTATATCTCCTACTGTGGGCAGGAATCCCTTAGAAGAAATGAACACCCATCATAGTCAACAAAAGAGTCAACAAAACATAGCCATCATAGTCAACAAAAGAGTCCAAAATGCAGTACTTGGATGCAACTCAAAAACGACAGAATGATCTCTGTTCGTTTCTAAGGCAAACCATTCAATATCACGGTAATCCAAGTCTATGCCCCGGCCAGTAATGCTGAAGAAGCTGAAGTTGAATAATTCTATGAAGACCTACAAGACCTTCTAGAACTAACAACCAAAAAAGATGTCCATAGGGGATTGAAATGCAAAAGTAGGAAGTCAAGAAACACCTGGAGTAACAGGCAAATTTGGCCTTGGAGTACAGAATGAAGCAGGGCAAAGGCTAATAGAGTTCTGGCAAGAGAGTGCACTGGTCATAGCAAACACCCTCTTCCAACAACACAAGAGAAGACTCTACACATGGACATTACCAGATGGTCAACACTGAAATCAGATTGATTATATCTTTGCAGCTAAAGATGGAGAAGCTCTATACAGTCAGCAAAAACAAGACCAGGAGCTGACTGTGGCTCAGATCATGAACTTCTTATTGTCAAATTCAGACTTAAGTTGAAGAAAGTGGAGAAAACCACTAGAACATTCAGGTATAACCTAAATCAAATCCCTTATAATTATACAGTAGAAGTGAGAAATAGGTTTAAGGGACTAGATCTGATAGACAGAGTGCCTGAAGAACTATGGACAGAGGTTCATGACACTGTACAGAAGACAGGGATCAAGATGATCCCCCAAGAAAAAGAAATGCAAAAAAAGCAAAATGGCTGTCTGAAGAGGCCTTACAAATAGCTGTGAAAATAAGCAAAAAGCAAAGGAGAAAAGGAAAGATATAAGCATCTGAAGGCAGAGTTCCAAAGAATAGCAAAAAAAGATAAGAAAGCCTTCCTCTGGGATCAATGTATAGAAATAGAAGTTTGAGAAGAATAGATATTAAATTTTCTTTGAATATTTGTTAGAGTTCACCAAAGCATCAGCTGATATAGGGATTTTGTTTTTAAACTGTCTCTTCATGGTTCAGTCTTGGAGATTGTATGTTCCTAAGAATTGTGAAATTATTTGTTCTTGCTCTGTGAGAAATACTGTTGGTAGCTTGATAGGGATTGTATTGCAACTAAAAGAATAAAATACTTAGGAATATATCTACCTAAAGAAACAAAAGACCTATATATAGAAAACTATAAAACACTGGTGAAAGAAATCAAAGAAGACACTAATAGATGGAGAAATATACCATACTCATGGATTGGAAGAATCAATATAGTGAAAATGAGTATACTACACAAAGCAATCTATAGATTCAGTGCAATCCCTATCAAGCTACCAATGGTATTTTTCACAGAGCTAGAACAAATAATTTATTGATCTTTTCTTTTTATCTTTATTTCATTTATTCCCACTCTGCTCTTTATTATTTCCTTTCTTCTACTAACTTTGGACTTTGATTTTGTTTCATTAGTTCCTTTAGAGGTAAACTTAGGTTGTTTATTGGAGAATGTTCTTGTTTCTGAAGATGGGCCTGAACTGTTATCCCTCTTAGAACTGGTTTTACTGGATCATGTTGATTTTGGAATGTTGTATTTCTATTTTTTATTTGTCTCCAGTTATCTTTTGTCCTTTGATTTCTTCACTTGCCTGTTGATTTTTCAGCAACATCTTGAATAATCTTCACATATTTGTGATTTCTCTGTTTTTCTTCTTGTAACTGAGGTGACCCTGTGTGACAAACTGGGGCTTTAGATTAGTGTATGAGCTCTGTCTGGGGGATACTGGGGAGCTGTGGCAAGACCAAGGAAGTGCACAGGGATGGTGTCTCCTGCCTAAGTGACTTGAGAGCACCTCTGTAAGCTCTAGGCACGCAGCAACCCTGAAGCCTGTCACTCAGGTTGAAGCATCAGGACAAGGAAATGGGCCTTTCTCTCAGGGGCAGACTGGGGTTGTGTGTTTCAGCCTTCTGTTGTGCATGGCCTTAGGCTTGAGAGCCTGCCAAGAACTGTCTGATTGTCACAGTCCCGAGAGGCACAAGAAAGCAAGCTTCTGTGGCCACCAGGGCTGGGTGGTCCAGAGTTTCCTCACCTTTTGTACACCCGCAGTGGGCTGTGCTGATCTCTTGGCTTTAGCAAGGCTGCAGGAGTGCTGAGGGCAGGACACATGGGATGACCAATGGAGACAACCTGGGGCCTTAGCAAGGCTGGGAGAGAGTGCTGAGGTGCAGGTGTCTGTGGCAATCATGATTCAGCAGCACGTTGAGGGTGGGGAAGAGTGTTGGGAGCAGAACAAGCCTGCAGCTTTATTGAGGTTGTGTCCCCATCTTTGCCTGCACAAGTGAGGTACAGGAAGAATGCAAAAATGGCACTCAGCCATGCCTCCATCCCCAGGAAAGTCCTAACTTGTCCCTGTCCCCCAGCAGATGCTTTAAAATTAGCAAATAAACCCCCTTTCACGTGTGGTCCAGGCACCTCTCTAAATGTTGCCTTTATGCTGAGTGTGAGGATGAATGAGTTTACTCAGGAGTCTTTCAGATGGAGTGTCTGAGGATCCCTACAGCCCTTGGGTCCCCAGGACATAAGCCCCATTGCTTTCTAAAGCCAAATGTTTTGGGGGCCTGTCTCTTCAGTGCAGGTCCCAAGAGTTGGAATGCTTGTGGTCTGCACAAACCCTTTACTTCTGATGGAGCAGCGTCAGACCCATGAGGTCCTTCCTTACTGTGTGTCATTGCTGGGAGTGGGATTTTTGGAAAGACCACATCTCTTCCTCTCTTACCCATCCTGATGGATCCCTTTTATCCCAGAAGAACTATTGTGGAGGAGCTGCTCTGCTAATTATCAGTTGTTTTTAGCAGTAATTATGCCATAGGTAGACACTGGTTTGGTGTGTCTGTGGGACAAAGTGAATTCAGGATCTTCTTACACCACCATCTTGGACTCCCTCTGGTCCAAGAGCGATTCATAAAGGACAGAGTAAGGGAAGGGGGTTGAAGAAGCAGTACAGGTTTTTTGTTAACTGCTTCTCATGCTAGAAATAATTTCTTGTGATCTTTTTTATGAACCTGGCAACAACACTTATGAAGTGCAGATTAAAAAGAAAATACATGGCAAGCTTGCTGTAGAAGATGCTAAAGATATACCATTAATGACATAAGGGCATGTGAGCATGTATGTGTGTATAATGTGGTGAAATGGAGTAATCCTTCTCAAAAGTGTTTAATGACAGAATGAAAGAAGTATCTAAGACATAAGGGATTTTCTCAGGTATTGGGCAGTTCTGCCTACCAGCTGATAAAGAAACTACATGTGATTTTTATAAAAGATGAAATTTAACCATAGAAATAGAAATGGGAACATTTTATGATGCCATTAATAATTGAGTGAAATTGCTTCTGTGAAGCTGAATTTTATTTTCCAAGGGATGAAGAAGAAATGTAGATATTCAGAGCTGGCTCACTGTTGCAGTCAGAAGTACAGCTGAATGAGGCAGCCCCAGAGGAAACCTCTAGTGAGGGGTTTGCTTCATTCCTTCACAGGGTGCCTTTTAGACACCAAGGACTGTGACTTTGCAAGACAACCTAACATGCATTTGAGTGAACAAGATGTATGGCATTTCCAGATGACTGTGCCATCAGTATAGCTACCAGTCATGGCGAAAGTCTTTTGCATAAAGGCTTCAAGTGACTGTCTACAGATTGCTTCCCTGTTGCTAGGCTGCTATTATTTACTGTTTATCAAAACACAGCAAAAGAAAACGGGATGCCACCTTCTACATAGATCTTGCTTGCTGTTGTCTAGCCACTCAGTTGTGTTTGACTCTTTTGTGACCCCATGCATTGTAGCTCGCCAGGCTCCTCAGTCCATGGGATTTCCCAGGCAAGAATACTGGAATGAGTTGCCATTTCCTTCTCCAGGGGAGCTTCCTCACCCAGGGATGAGACTCGTGTCTTCTGCAATGGCAGGCAGATTCCTTCCCGTTGAGTCCCCCTTCATTTTCCCATGAAAACGTAACTTCTTACTCCAAAGAATGCATTCTTTAAAGTTCTGCTGAAAATCCTGCTATTCTATAAACTCCATACAAGTTCTTTGCACTTACTGTAGCATCCCTTTAGGAATCATTCATTCACAAAACATTTTGAAGCACTTTCTATATACAAGGCAAAAAATGGGATTGGAGTCACAGTGATGGACAAGTTGTCATCTCTCCTCTCAAGAAGTGGGCAACCCAACAGGACAGATAATATACTGTGGTATGTGAAGCAAACAGAGGAGACCCCAGGGGAGTCCCAGTGGGAAGCGAACATGGATGTTTCCTGGAAGAAACTCGTCGTGTCTCGGATGAGTCTCAGAAGATCAGGAGAAGTTTGCCAGGCTGGGCCTTCATGGCAATGCCTGGAAACAGGATGATAGACATTCCACATTGCAACTTCTTGCACCAACATGTTCATAAGAATCTGTCTTCTCCCCACCTTCAGACTGACTCCCCCGTCATACCACAGGCAGACCATGAACATCTAAGTTAAATGAGATAATGAACCTACTGCAAAGTGGCAGAAAATGGCTTCTAAACTTATTCTCACTATCTAAAACTGACTTACTGTTTGTTTTCCTAAAGTATCAGTAAAGTGCTCTTTAAACAAATATTCAGATCTTGCTGCTTTCTACTTTACTCCTGTTGTCTCTAGGACAGCAGAGGTGACTGAAACCAGAAAGAGGACTCCACGAAGAAGTGAGAGACGGTCATGGAATAAAGCCAGGGTCCCCAGACTTCCTACTAAGAGCCCTCTGGCGCTGACAGTAACCTCCTGTGGGGAGGAGGCTGGGCAGGAGCACCGCAGGCAGAGGAAAAGCCCAGCAGCGGCTTCATCATGTCCTCCACAGTCTAGCGTCTCTGTAATCAGGACGGGGAGGCTGGGGTGGCTTGGCCCACTGGTTCGGAACTCAGTAGGGCTTTGCGATCGGGGGCAGGAGGAGAAGGGGAGGACAGAAGATGAGATGGCTGGATGGCATCACTGACTCGATGGACGTGAGTCTGAGTGAACTTGGTGATGGACAAGGAGGCCTGGCGTGCTGCAGTTCATGGGGTCGCAAAGAGTCAGACACGACCGTACAACTGAACTGAACTGAACTGAGGGATCACACTCTACTGATTTAAGAACCCTGAACAACCCCCCCCCCCCGACTTCTTCTTTAAGCATCATCACAAGTAAAGATAGGCTTTGTTTCCTGGGTAAAATATGATTCGAGGGACACATGATATGATTTTTTAAAGTAATATGCTCTCAAAGTCTGTATTTCCATTTAAGCAACTGGATCATCACCAAAACTGCAACATTAACATGAGTGGTAAAAAGTATGTATATCATCTTTCATATACATCTCTGCCTCTCCATCAGTTTCCACATCGCCGGCACATTTATATCAGATCTCAGAAGCCCACTGAAAGTTAGCAAGAGAAGAAGTGTGAAAAGACAGAAATAGTACCCAATCCTTGCAGAATGTCTTATTTAGTGGAGCGGGGAAGCTGAGAAGAAAGAAAAGTACTACTCTTTTATTTTTTTTTTTCCTGTGTAACAGCATTACTTTTTCAAATTATTTCCCACCATTCACTTGGTTGTGACCTCACAGCTGCTTTTGACAGATGGAAAAGCACAGATAGGCAGCAGCCAATCAAGTGCCGCCCAAGCCGGCTTCCCTCACGGCCGTATCCCAGGCGCAGTCCTCACCGGCGGCTGCCAAAGCCTCTTGCTTTCTTCACAATGAGCAGAAATCTCCGCTGGCTTCTCAGAATAGCCAGCATATTCCTCACTCTGGCTTTGGAAACCACGTCAGAAGCCTGGGGGGAAAAAGCTGCAGGAAAAGTCTCACGTTCCAGAGCCCTCGAGGATGGGGTTGGGGTTGGATAGGGGACAGCGCGGCTGAAGGACAGCGTCCTCTGTTCCAGCTTGCAGGACCACCAGGGCCCATCGCACACATCTTGTCCCAAATCCGCGATCAGCTTTCTAAGCATTTGCATCCCGGAAACTGGCAGACACTACACAAGAGCGCTGTCAGCCCGCCCTCATCCCTAGAAGGGGCTCAGGAACGCTGACCTGCACTCTTTTCTAAGAGCACCAAATTGGATTTTGATTTACAATGTTCTGTTTCAGGTTTATATGTTTTAGGACATATTGCGGATGTGTATGTTTCAGGTGTATATATATATGTGTGTGTGTGTATATATATATATATATATATATATATACACTTTTTCAGATTCTTTTCAGTTATAGGGTATTACAAGACGCTCAGTGTAGTTCCCTGTGCGGTACAGAAGGACCTTGCTAGTAATCTGTTTTATATACAGTAGTGTGTATCTGCTAACCCCAAAATGCTAATTTATCTCTCCCCTACTCATTTCCCTTTTGGCAATCATAAATTTGATTTCAGTGCTTGTGAGTCTATTTCTGTTTGGGGTATGAGTTCCTTTGTATCTCTTTTTAGATTTCACGTATAAGTGACATCACATGATATTTGTTCTTCTCCGATATCACATGATATTTGTTCTTCTCCGACATCACATGATATTTGTTCTTCTCCGACATCACATGATATTTGTTCTTCTCCGACTTATTTCAGTTAGTATGATAATCTCTAGGCTCATCCGCGTTGCTGCCACGGGCACTTTTTCCCCTTTTTTATGGCTGAGTAATACTCCATTGTGTATACGCACTGTGTCTACCACACCGTCTTTATCCATTCATCTGTCAATGGACACTTAGATTGCTTCCACGTCTAGGGTATTGTAGATAGTGCATTTATAGAATATTGGAGGTGCATCTGTTCTGAATTAGACTTTTCCCCTTTTCTGTGTATATACCCAGGAGTGGGATTGCTGGATCATGTGACAATGCTATTTTAGTTTTTTACGAAACTGTTTTCCATAGTGGCTGTACCAGTTTACATCCCCACCAACAGTATGGGAGGGTTCCCTTGGAACCAGACCACATTTGATTTTTATTGATGGTGTATAAACCAAACAAATCTCCTTCGCTCCTGCTTCCAGCCCCAAGTCCGAGACCCCCTGCTCTAGAGGATAGACTGTCCTTGGCACTGTGCCAGAGTTGATTCCTAGCTAGGTCTCTCCTGCTTTCTCTTTCTTCCCTCTCTCCTTTCCCCTCACTCTGACTTCTGAGGAGATCAGTGAGGTGGCCATAAAAATTATTGCAAAGGAAGCAGAGTAGAAGAGATATGACAACCTGCCAACAGGTGTGTGAGTAACTCCAGGCTCCGAGTTACTTGCTGTCTGCTGAAACTCTTCAGCCCACCTCTCCTGTTAACACCTGTGAAATTGTTCAATGAAACAATCCCACAAGCCCCGTTCCATCTCTCAAATGTGCAGTCTGTTACATTCCTTGTCAACGAGGCAGCGCATAATTCACTTCGAAGGCCATGTGAAATGTTCGTGAGGAACAAATTAAGATTTAGTTCAGACATTCTTGACGGTGTCTTGGTGTGCTAACCAGGTTTATGGATATGTTTCATGGGAATGCACTTTACAAACCTGCATTTATGAGTTGTTTATCCAGTGAGTATAGGTATCCATTATATTTTTGTCACTGTTGTAAATATGAATGGAATGGAAGAAAATAATCGCTGGGAAGAGCTATTTCAGATTTCTGCAAGTTTAAGTAGTGCATTAAAAAACTGGAATAATATGTATGTCCAGCACCAGACACTACATTTCGTAAAATAATCACAAGTATCACTGTTTTTATCCTTTTCATAAAAGGATTTTCAGCCAACAGTGGAAAATGATAAATAAAACCTGTCCAAAAACAGGTTCTTAAATTAGGGTTCACAGATCCCAAGAGGGTCATGGGTAGAATGCAGGGTGTCTGTGAACTTGAATGTGAAAATAATTACAGCATTATCTTCGCTCACTTCCAGCTGAAATTGAGCATATCCTTCAATTATGAAGATAGGCAACAACCTGTAGTACTATTAGCAGTACCTGTCTCTTCATCACCAAAAGAAATTACAGATATTTTCCTATCAAATTACAGTTGCTGCAGATATCTGAAAACATTATTTATATCTCATCACTTCTTCAAAATTATGGTAATTATTAGATCTACTGATAGACTTTGTTTTTTAAAAGCACATATATTATTATATCACATATTTGACTTTTACATATTTTGATAACTCTAATTCCCTTTAATTTGTTTCCTTTGTAATTGCTATACATGTTCTTTAATGCATTTAAAAATATTAATCTGAGAAGGGATCCACAGTCTACCAGATTGTCAAAGGAACAAGAAACATAGGTCCCAAAAAACTTAAGAACCCCTGTTTGAAAATTGGTCATATTTCATTTTTTTGTTCATTCAACAACCAACAACATTAAAGTACCTTCAATACACTCGGGAATGGCCTAAGCAGTAGCGCTATAAGAACAAACAAGACAAAAGTCCCACTCTTAAGAATCTTAAATTCTAGAGAAGCAACCTAAATTATTTTTCCAAGTAGAGTAATCTCTTAAACACTCAGTGTCTAAAGCAACAACAGAAATTCACAAGTAGCATAGATCCTGGCTACTCAGTTTGGCACCTTAAATAGAAACTTTGGCATTACCTGGGAATCTGTCAGACATGCAGAATATCAGGTCGTGTCTCAGAATCTGCATTTTAGCAACATCCCAAGGAATTATACAGAGCTTGAGAAGTTCTGGCTTAGCTCTTAGACTGCACACTGCCATCCTTACTGCTTCCTTCTTCCAACTTGGCCTGAACATCTGAAACATGGGGTATTAGGAGGCCACTAATGAAAATAAGTCTAGATCAAACTGGTTTCCCCAAGGGCTCGACAGAAAGGAGTGGCTCTTGAGAATTCTATTTCAAACCATACAGAAGAGTAAAAATTCAGGCTGGGAAAAAAGCCATGACTGAAAATTTTCTTACAGTTTCTCATGCTTAATTTGGTCATTCCTTTGTATGCAATGAAACAAGCTTATCTTGTTTAGTGATACCTCAATGGAGTGAAATTGGTTACACCATTCTTTCAGTCAAACCACTATTCATAGATTTCTATTCTCAACCATGTTATTTATACTCTGCCTAAAAGTAGGTTTCACAGTTATTTAGAATCATGTAGCACCAACAGAGATCTGAAAGAGTGAAACTCATCTGAATCTCCTAACGTAATATCTGGGGAGAACCCCAACCTGTGAAAAATGAAAGGAGAAAAAAAATATGTAAGTAAAGATATTAGAACAGAGTGGTTGCTTAAGAGCTGAAAATATATTGAGTTCCATGTTTGGTGGAAGTTTCTGAAATTCTATTTAACTGAAGTAAAGTGGTTTGATAACTAATGTTACTAATGACCTGGGAGCAGTATTTTCTGCTCACTGCAATCTCTGATCCTATCTTTCGTTTAAAAGTCTGATGTGTTTCATCACAGATTTTTGGCATTCCATTTTATTTTTAAAATTATTGCTTTAAAATATGACTCATCTTGACTAATGAGGCTTGGGGGCACCCAAGGTCATATCCCAACCGTACTGGACATACAAGGTCAGAGGTGAGGAAATAATTAGAACAAATTTCAGAAATACAAAGTATTTATTTCCCATGTGATTGTCTTTAATCTTTCAATAGTATCACTCAGAATAATTTTTAAAACAGTCATGATATGTGTATCTTGTTGCATTCATACACCAAGTATAATTAAGATCTGTCGTTGTCAGAACAGGTTACAGTCAAGGAACTCTTCCATTTAATTAATAAGTAAACTGAGGCTTGGATAATTAACTCATAAACTTGTGGTTTCTCTAAACCGCTCTGGAGTAAAAATATTTACCCAAAAATAACCCCACTGTAGTGTAAGAAGTCAAGTATTATGTTTGAACATGGAGTGAAATGCTATTGTCATCAAAGTTAATCATCAAGAAAGCTAAGGTTAATAAATGGCTGAGATGAATTGGAAAATTTGATCTTTACTTGGATTTAAATTAATGAAATTATATGGTACTAGGGATAGCCCCTTGCTAGGGCATTTAATGTTAACTTTCATAAGAGTCTCACAGGGCATTGTTAAGAGGAACTCTCTCAACTGCCTGATGAAAAATTGAATCGTATCAGTATTTTTGCAAACATAGATAGCATTGGTCACTCAGTCGTGTCTGACTCTTTGCAACCCCACAGACTGTGACCCGCCAGGCTCCTCTGTCCATGGGATTCTCCAGGCAAGAATACTGGAGTGCATAGCCGTTCCCTTCTCCAGGAGATCTTCCTGACTCAGAGATAGAACCCAGGTCTCCCACATTGCAGGCAGATTCTTTACCATCTGAGCCACCAGGTAAGCCCATTTTTGCAGACATAATGTAACATCAAATAGAAAAGGGTACATGATAGGAAGATAAAGTCAAACCATACCATCGCATAAAGCACAAATAATCCCAAACATCTCCAGTGGCAGATGACTGAAGAAAAATAATTTGGTGCCATACCAAATAACTTCTTGAAGACAGAAAATAAGCAAATAAACACTGTAACCACTCTGCTCGCTGCTGTATTCAGCTTTGTTTGAAGAAGGACAGCTCAACTCAAACTGGTTCAAGCTAAGGGGAGGCTGTTTTATGGGTGAATAGAAAGCAACGAGAAGGATAGGATACAAGAGAAATGTGACTACTTCTAATTGCGATGAGTTATATGTGTGAATAAAACACTGGATTTCAAAAAGTCAGTACTAAGAAAAAGTGTAAAGTATTTCATTTTATACTGATGACATGTTCCTATGATAATATTTTAGACACACTAGCTTATAAAATATGTTATTCAAATGAAGTTCACCTATTTCTTCTACCTTTCCTTAATGTAGGCAGCAGGGACTGAGAGTGGAGAAGTTTCCTTTCAAAGGAGGATGGGCCTGGCAAGGTCAGCTTTACTGCTGATTCTTTGAAGAGTGAGAGGGTCCAAGAAGGAGAGAGACCCTCTAGACAGGGCAAGTCTAAATGGGGGACATTTCCCAGAGACCCTCTAGACAGGGCAAGTCTAAATGGGGGACATTTCCCAGAGACCCTCTAGACAGGGCAAGTCTAAATGGGGGACATTTCCCAGAGACCCTCTAGACAGGGCAAGTCTAAATGGGGGACATTTCCCAGAGACCCTCTAGACAGGGCAAGTCTAAATGGGGGACATTTCCCAGAGACCCTCTAGACAGGGCAAGTCTAAATGGGGGACATTTCCCAGAGACCCTCTAGACAGGGCAAGTCTAAATGGGGGACATTTCCCAGAGACCCTCTAGACAGGGCAAGTCTAAATGGGGGACATTTCCCAGAGACCCTCTAGACAGGGCAAGTCTAAATGGGGGACATTTCCCAGAGACCCTCTAGACAGGGCAAGTCTAAATGGGGGACATTTCCCAGAGACCCTCTAGACAGGGCAAGTCTAAATGGGGGACATTTCCCAGAGACCCTCTAGACAGGGCAAGTCTAAATGGGGGACATTTCCCAGAGACCCTCTAGACAGGGCAAGTCTAAATGGGGGACATTTCCCAGAGACCCTCTAGACAGGGCAAGTCTAAATGGGGGACATTTCCCAGAGACCCTCTAGACAGGGCAAGTCTAAATGGGGGACATTTCCCAGAGACCCTCTAGACAGGGCAAGTCTAAATGGGGGACATTTCCCAGAGACCCTCTAGACAGGGCAAGTCTAAATGGGGGACATTTCCCAGAGACCCTCTAGACAGGGCAAGTCTAAATGGGGGACATTTCCCAGAGACCCTCTAGACAGGGCAAGTCTAAATGGGGGACATTTCCCAGAGACCCTCTAGACAGGGCAAGTCTAAATGGGGGACATTTCCCAGAGACCCTCTAGACAGGGCAAGTCTAAATGGGGGACATTTCCCAGAGACCCTCTAGACAGGGCAAGTCTAAATGGGGGACATTTCCCAGAGACCCTCTAGACAGGGCAAGTCTAAATGGGGGACATTTCCCAGAGACCCTCTAGACAGGGCAAGTCTAAATGGGGGACATTTCCCAGAGACCCTCTAGACAGGGCAAGTCTAAATGGGGGACATTTCCCAGAGACCCTCTAGACAGGGCAAGTCTAAATGGGGGACATTTCCCAGAGACCCTCTAGACAAGGCAAGTCTAAATGGGGGACATTTCCAAGAGACCCTCTAGACAAGGCAAGTCTAAATGAGGGACATTCCCTTCTTTTTCCTCTCTCTGTCTCCCTCCCTCCTGCTCCCCGTCTTCATCTCCATTTCATCTCCATTTCCCCTCCTCCCTCCACTCCATCTTCTTGCCTCCCTTCTTCTCTCCTGCTTTGCTTTTCTTTCCTTCTCCTGCTTCCTTCCTTCTTCCTTTCCTGTGTTCTTTTTATTTTTTAAGAAAAGAAATATCGATTATCCTGAACGAGTCAAACAGGACCGTAGGTGAGGATTAGCTACTGACTGCAGCACACTTTCCAGAAACAAACACAGTTTTAAAGCTAAACACTGATTAAGAAAAAACCTGAGTTGCTGTTTAGCCACCTGAAGAGGAATTCCTTATTGTCTCCGAGCCATGGCAATGTCCTGCTCGCTCTGGAGCGCCTGCTGCCCAGGCCTTATGCGATTGTTCCTGCCGATCAGCATCATGGACTTAGAGGCACTTCTTAAAGTTCTGTGGAGATCATCGTTTATGTATCTGTCAAACAGATTGCGTTTGTAATGTTTAACGCCCACAACAACAGTAATAAAACATGCTGGTGTGCGCTCTCTCTGTAAACACTTTCTTCTGAACATAGAGCCAGGGGAATGTTTTAGGAACTTTGACATTTATGGCCGTATTTATAATCTTTTTTGGATCATTTCCTCACAGAGTCACATGTTTGTATATTTTAAATTATCTGGAGGAATAAAAATGTTTAAACATAATATAATGATGTGATATGCATTTTATGAGACCTTGCTCACCATCTAGGCATAAGAAAAGAGAATTCTGTGGTCAATCCTGAAAAGGGTTTCCATAAATGCCAAATTTTCTAGATATGCATCACAAAGCTAAGGTGATTAGAAAGAGAAGGAGGAGGTGTATATTCAACTCTGACACAAACTTTTTTTTTTGCTTGGAACTAGACTACCCTGGGTTTCCCAGGTGGCACTAACAGTAAAGAAGCCACCTGCCAATGCAGGAAACATAAGAGGTACGGCAATCCCTGGTCAGGAAGATCCCCTGAAAAAGGGCATGGCAACCCACTCCAGTATTCTTGTCTGTAGAATTCCATGGACAGAGGAGCCTGGCCTCCTACAGTCCATGAGGTTTCAAAGAGTTGGATACGATAGAACTTAGGATGCAGACGACCCTAAAAATTGAAAACCAGACATATATTCCCAATTGGGAATATGCATTGGGGAGAATTCCTTGGGCAGATACACACACTTTTTGTGTTTTCTGAGAAGATGAAGACCTAGAGATTTTATTGCCCCTCTATATTGACACATCGGATGAATTTACCTACTGTTCAGTTTTTGAAATTTCCTATTCTATAGCACAACAGCCCAAGAAATATCCATCTGGCCATAGAAACAAAACCTTAATTTTTATCCAAAGCAATGCAGTTAAGTTTTACTAAACACTTAATTTGGCATATACCAAGTATCTTACATGTGCTAATTTATTAAACAGTCATAACAAGTCTAAACAGCCAAGTGATTGAGATGGTATTCAAGCCCAGGGGACGTGTCTGATCTAAAAGTGTTCTTACTCCAACACGCTGTCCTGGAAATAGAGGACATGGAAATGTTCACACGTATCTTCAATTTTTTTTTTTTGACATTGCTCCTAAAGAGAATATTCCCCTGGAATCTGGACCAACCTTAGAGATTGGCTGACCAACAGAGTGTGGCAGAGGAGACTGCTGACCCCACAGATTAGGACAAGGTAGACCCTTCCACGTCCTCCCATTAATTTGAGACCTTCATCTCCAGGGTCCTGAGCTGTTCTGTAGTAGCCATGAGGCTGCCATGTGGTGAAGAAGCTAAGACTGCAGTTTGTAGAAGGATGGCTTACAGAGCTAGACAGATTTTAAACTTGGCTGAGGGGTGGTGGCGGTTTAGTTGCTCAGTTGTGTCTGACTCTTGCGACCCCATGGACTGTAGCCTGCCAGACTCCTCTGTCCATGGGATTCTCCAGGTAAGAGTCCTGAAGTGGGTAGCCTATCCCTTCTCCAGGGAAACTTCCCAACCCAGGGACTGAACCCGGTTCTCCTATATTGCAGGCAGATCCTGTACCGAATGAGTCACCAGGGAAACCCAGCTGAGGGTTAGGGATATCCAATTAATACAAAGCTTTCTCTCTCCTTATTGTTGAATTTTTAAAAGGCCATTTCTTATGCAGGTTCAATTTAAAAGTTTTTACACACAAGTAATAGTTATGTCCAGTACAATACGTCTGGCTTTGTCCTAAGGACTTTCATACGTATTGATGCACAAAATCATCCCAGCAGTCATGAAGTGTGTGTTGTAATTATCTCTAACTTTACGTATAAAGAAACGGAGACAGAAAGGCTAAGTGCTTGGTCAGGATCAGTCAGCTGTTAGAATGGAGGTGTCAGGACTTGAACTTGGGCTTCCTGGTTCCAGATTCTGTGTCTTTCACCGCCTCTTACTGTCATGAACAAATTGGCAAATTAAAGAAGTTACTTTAAAAAAAAAAAAATGAACAGAAATAAACATTTCCCCTCTCTGCTGGTTCTTCACCACTCCTCCCCTTGAATTTGGGGGATTCACAAATGCTACAGCCAACAGAACATGGCAGAAGTGATGCTGGCTGGCCGTGAAGGCTAGGTTGCAGGTAGCCAGTGTGAGGAACTCCGCCCATGGCAAAGGTCATAAGGAAGGAGGCTTCGGCATACGCAAAGGTGGGATTGAGCCTCAGGAAACCCCCTGTTCCTGAGCATCTACCCCCAAAACCACAGTCTACCTACTTTACTGTTTCATGCTCTCACCTACACCTCTGACTTTACAGGGGGCTGTTCCCCCACCACCTCTCTCGGAAAAGGAGTTAACCTACAGCTCCAGTTAATAAAAATTCCTGGGCACGACAAGAGTGTTTCAACTTACGAACTCCTCTGAAGGTTATCTAGCCTGCCTGTACAGGTTCGTCCGGCCACATATGATTGTTTATAGCCTCCCACCTGTGAGGGGCACGAGATGTTTTAGACTTACTAAAGGCAGATTCTTTTAGGAAGTTAAAAAATTATTACTATAGTGGATTGATTAGGAATTATATTGGTGATGGGCTTTTTCATTTGTTGAGCCGATATTTGCTGCTAAATCTCCATATTCCCTGCCCATATAATGAATATAACTAGCATATAGAAGAAATAAGTATTAACCTTTAAGATTAATCATGTTAAACCTTAGGCTAAGTAAATTCCTTTTTTAATTGTAACACACTACACCTCAGATCATGAACTCCTTATTGCCAAATTCACACTTAAATTAAAGAAAGTAGGGAAAACCACTAGACCATTCAGGTATGATCTAAGTCAAATCCCTTATGATTATACAGTGGAAGTGAGAAATAGATTTAAGGGTCTAGATCTGATAGATAGAGTGCCTGATGAAGTACAGAATGAGGTTTGTGACATTGTACAGGAGATAGGGATCAAGACCATCCCCATGGAAAAGAAATGCAAAAAAGCAAAATGGCTGTCTGAGGAGGGCTTACAAATAGCTGTGAAAAGAAGAGAGGCAAAAAGCAAAGGAGAAAAAGAAATATATATGCATCTGAATGCAGAGTTCCAAAGAATAGCAAGAAGAGATAAGAAAGCCTTCCTCAGCAATCAATTCAAAGAAATAGAGGAAAACAACAGAATGGGAAAGACTAGAGATCTCTTCAAGAAAATTAGAGATACCAAGGGAACATTTCATGCCAAGATGGGCTCGATAAAGGACAGAAATGGTATGGACCTAACAGAAGCAGAAGACATTAAGAAGAAGTGGAAAGACACACAGAAGAACTGTACAAAAAAGATCTTCANAGATGATGTAAAACCCCTAAGACCTTTTTTTATACATTTATATGAAGCACCTGATTTTGATAAAAGTCAGGACTGCTGACCCCCACGTGACTTTAAAATTTCCATTTGTCTCTGTGTATAACAAAAGGTGTATAAGCAAACCTGAAAAATAAAGAAATCGGATGAGTTTCTGGAAAGACTGATTCCCCCGTGTCATTTTTTCTTTTCCCTTCTGGCTGAATTCCCATCTGGAGCATGGGTGCTCACCACGTCTACTTACTTGCCCTGGCTTCTAAGACCCATGAGAGAGGGAGCCCAAGGCAGGGCACCCTCCAGTATTCAAATGGGTGCCAGTGGCCCAACGTAGATGGTGCAAACTCCTTGTCTTGGAATTTTATTGGTATCCCACGTAAACCAAGTTATTCAGCCTCTTTTTCTCCACTAATTTTCCTACGACACTATTTCTTTCTAATCTCCCTCTATATCTTTAATTAAGCAATTAATTCCTGGGACACTGACTCCGTCCCCACTTCAAATTACCCTGGATCCACCGGGGCTGGAGCCTGGCACTAGGTCACGAAAAATCTTGCACCTTCCACTTTGTCCATGGGAACACTTTCTCCTGGGTACCTAAGTCATTATAGGAAAAGCCCAACAGCCCTGGAGCCTCCGTGCTGTGAAGATCCCAGCCCACGCAGACGTCACTGCAGCTGGTCCCAGAGGAGTAGCCTTGAAGTCCTCCTGACCTGGGCACCGACATGTAAGAAGTCTCCTGACATCAAGTCCCCGTCTTTTGAAATAAGACCAAGGCTTCAGATATCGTAGCTCAGACACAAGCTGGCTGTTGTGTTCTGTCTGCGTTCACTATCCATGCAATCAGAGAATGAGAAAACGACCGCTGTTTTAGGTCCCTGAATGTGATCCAAGGAAAGGATCACTGAGATGATTTCTAAAGACAGCTTCTCCTAAACTTGACTCCAGAAGTAAGTACTAAAAACTTGTTGTTACATTTTCAGTCCTTTTTCTATACTTGTAAACATTGTTCATATTCAGTTTTAAATATTAATGCGTCAGTGTGAAGTCAGTCAGTCATGTCCGACTCTTTGTGACCCCGTGGACTGTAGCCCACCAGGCTCCTCTGTCCATGGAATTTTTCAGGCAAGAGTACTGGAGTGGGTTGCCATTTCCTTCTCCAGGGGATCTTCCCAACCCAGCGATCGAACCCAGGTCTCCCACATTGCAGGCAGATGCTTTACCATCTGAGCCACCATGGAGGACCGTAAATATTAATAGAACCATTATATTTAAATGGTTCATACACTTATTTGTTCAAGAGATTTTTAATTGAGTACCTGTATGCCAAGAATTGATTAAGATGTTGAGGATTCAGGATGAACAAAGTCTTAAAGCGGATGGAGCTTATGTTTATTTAACAATGTGTTGCTCTTTCTGTTTCTATATACAGGTCTATATAATTCCTTTTCTCTGCCCACACAGTATTCATTTTTATTTGCCTGTATAGATTACATAGTACTAGAAGTGACTCATACTGTCAGATACACACATTTCCAATATTTTTCGAACTATGGATAAGTTGTTACTGTTCAGTGGCTAGGTCAGGTCCGACTCTTTGTGACCCCATGGACTGCAGCAGCCAGGCCCCTCTGTCCTCGCCTGTCCTCTGGAGATGGCTCGGATTCATAGCTATTGAGTCAGTGATGCTATCGAACTATCTCCTCTGCCATCCCCTTCTCTTTTTTTTCCAGTCTCTCCCAGGATGTGTATATTTTCTCTTTATAGAGAGCCTAAGCAGTATACCTGGGGAGACTTGTGTTTTAATTCTAATACTGCCAAATCATCTTCATCAATTTATACTTCCGATAGCAGCACCCGAAAACGCCTGTCCCCCGACCCTCACTGACACTTGACTCCATGTTCTAGGAGCAAAGCTCTTTTAATTCCCATTTTCTTCAATTATTATTGAGATGAAACATCTTTAGAAACTATAATTTTTTTTCAGTGAATAGTTTATTCCTACCCTTTGCTCATTTTAAAAATTGGTTGTCTTCCTTAACTATTTAAAAGAGTACCTACTTTAATTATGAATCCTTTATCTATTAACTGTGGAGCAAAAACAGTTTACTTGAGTCTAAAGCTGCTTTTAAGCTTCATATTGCTTTTTGTCATACAGAAGATTTTGATTTTTATGTGGGCAAATTTGTCCATCTGTTACTTCATGTCTTTTGGATTTTATATCTTGGCTATGAAGGCCTCCATGCCAAAGTTATATAAACATTATTTTTTTCCTCTATATTTAAAAATGTTTTTTTTTAAACATCAGGTCTTTTTTTTTAAATGTATTGGTCTTTTAGTTACTGCGTGGTAGGCATCTAGATTTCCTTTTCTTTTTGGTCTATTGATTGATCAGTCCCCAGCTAGTAAGTGTAGTTGCAATATATTATAGTTTTAAACTAACTGAACTGAACTGATAATTTATTTTTAATGTTTGACAAGGCAAATTGCCCCTCTTGATTCGTCTTTTTCAAAAATATCTTGGTTTTTCTTTTCCAGAGTTTGGAAGTGTAGCTTATTGAGTTCTGTTCCAAAGAAAGAAAAAAAATTCCTGTGGGATTTTTTTATTCAGATTTAATTGAATTTATAGAGGAGTTACAAAGAAGTGCTATCTTATAACCCAGAAACATGGTCTCTTCTTCAGTTATTCAGCTTTCCCACTAAGCTTTATAATATATTTTCATCTGGGTCTTGTCATGTTTCTGTTTCATTCCTTAATTATTTTGTTACAGTCGTGAATGGGGCGATTATTAAAGCTTTATTATTAAAGCTAGGGTGTGGAACAGCCCAGAGCTTTCTGCACGTTGGTCTTGGAGCCAGTCTCCTTACTTAGCAGTTGTCTCTTGGTCCTCTTTGGGGGTCACTGTCTGAGCAAAAGTTACTGTCATCACAATGGCCCCCACTCCAGGGTTCTTCCCTGGAAAACCCCCCGGGCAGAGGAGCCCGGTGGGCTGCGGTCCATGGGGCTGCGAAGAGCTGGACACGACTGAGCGACTTCCCTTTCACTTTCCACTTTCATGCATTGGAGAAGGAAAAGGCAACCCACTCCAGGGTTCTTCCCTGGAAAACCCCCACGGACAGAGGAGCCCGGTGGGCTGCGGTCCATGGGGCTGCGAAGAGCTGGACACGACTAGGCGACTTCCCTTTCACTTTTCACTTTCATGCATTGGAGAAGGAAAAGGCAACCCACTCCAGGGTTCTTGCCTGGAGAATCCCAGGGACGGGGGAGCCTGGTGGGCTGCCGTCCATGGGGTCACACAGAGTCGGACACGACTGACGTGACTTAGCAGCAGCAGCAGCACACATAAAAACTATTTTGTTTCATCTACTCCTCCCTTTCACTATCCTTATTTTTCTTGATTAATTTATTAACTAGGATTTCCAGTAAAGTTTTGAACGTTGAAGTGATAGTAAGCACACTTTTCTTGCTCCTGAGTATTTTATTATCAAGTAGGACGGTTGCTGTATGTTTCTGGTAGAAAACGTTAGCAAGATTAAAAAAAAGAGCTCATTTTATTTCTATTTTAGCATTTAATGAGAAACGGATTTTGAATTTTCTCAAATGATTTTTTTCAGACATCTATTAAGATATCAAGTAGATTTTGTCCTTTAATCTACTAATGTAGCAAAACAGAGGACAATATGATATTCATTCGGTCAGCACATATTTATTGAGAACTCATTACGTATATGTGCTTCCCTGGTGGCTCAGATGGTGAAGAATCCGCCTTCAATGCAAGAGACCTGGGTTTGATCACTGGGTGAGGAAGATCCCCTGGAGAAGGGAATGGCTACCCACTCCAGTATTCTTGCCTCGAGAATCCCATGGACCAGAGGAGCCTGGTGGACTACAGTCCATGGGGTTGCAAAGAGTCAGGCATGACTGAGTGACTAACACCATTACGTATATGCCAATGCCCACTGTAAATGTCAGGAATATAGACAAGAACAAGACAGGCAAGTTTTCTGCCCTGAAGTTGAGCAGCTTTGCATTCTTAGAACCAACCCTCTTTGCTGTAGGTGTGTTACATTTCCATGTGCTGCTCGGCTTGATAGGATGCTGCTCGGCTTAGGACTTCTACATCTATGTTCCTGAGTGGAACCAGGTTATGTTGCTCTGGGACCCGTTCAAACCTGACAGCTTTACAAGTTCTCAGTAAACACACTGGAAAAAAATACAGTGTTTCTCTCCATTTATTGAAGTCTTTTAAATCCATAATAAATTTTATGGCTTTCTTCCTATGGGTCTTAAACATTTCTTATTAGATATATTCCCAGATAATTTGCTCATTTCATTATGAGTGAGATGTTTAAATCAACTCTTCTGATAATTTATTGCTTTTATATATAAAACCAATTGATTTTTGTATATTTGGTTATGACTGGTCACTTAAGCTGAAATCTCTCAATAAAAATCTTTCATTTTTAACTGATTCTTTTCCCCTGGTTTTGAGGCTTCAGGATAGACCATCATAAAATGGATAAATAGTAATAGTTTCCTCTTCCTCTTCAATCACTAACCTCTTTTCCCTCTTTACCAGATTTTATTTCATGGGTTAAGAATTGCAGAACAGCATTGATTAGTATTTATAATAAAAAGCATCCATGTATTTTTTCTTTTAAAGTCAGTGTTCCTAGAGTTTTATTGTTAATATCACATATTTCCCCATCTATTTCCCATGAAGTGATGGGACCAGATGCCATGATCTTCATTTTCTGAATGTTGAGCTTTAAGCCAACTTTTTCACTTTCCTCTTTCAGTTTCATCAAGAGGCTTTTTAGTTCTTCTTCACTTTCTGCCATAAGGGTGGTGTCATCTGCATATCTGAGGTTCTTGATATTTCTCCCAGCAATCTTGATTCCAGCTTGTGCTTCCTCCAGCCCAGCGTTTCTCATGATGTACTCTGCATAGAAGTTAAATAAGCAGGGTGACAGTATACAGCCTTGACGTACTCCCTTTCCTATTTGGAACCAGTCTGCTGTTCCATATCCAGTTCTAACTGTTGCTTCTTGACTTGCATATGGATTTCTCAGGAGGCAGGTCAGGTGGTCTGCTATTCCCATCTCTTTCAGAGTTTTCCACAGTTTGTTGTGATCCACACAGTCAAAGGTTTTGGCATAGTCAATAAAGCAGCAGTAGATATTTTTCTGGAACTCTTTTGCTTTTCTGATAATCCAGCAGATGTTGGCAACTTGATTTCAGGTTCTTCTTCCTTTTCGAAATTCAACTTGAACATCTGGAAGTTCATGGTTCATGTTGAAGCCTGGCTTGGCAAATAGATGGGGAAACAATGGAAAAAGTGACAGACTTTATTTTCTTGGCCTCCAAAATCACTGTAGATGGTGACTATAGCCATGAAATTAAAAGGTGCTTGTTCCTTGGAAGAAAAGTTATGACCAACCTAGATAGCATATTAAAAACAGAGACATTAGTTTGCCAACAAAGATCTGTCTAGTCAAAGCTATGGTTTTTCTAGTAGTCTTGTATGGATGTGAGAGTTGAACTATAAAGAAAGCTGAGCGCCGAAGAATCGATGCTGTTGAACTGTGGTGTTGGAGAAGACTCTTGGGAGTCCCTTGGACTGCAAGGAGATCCAACCAGTCCATCTTAAAGGAAATCAGTACTGAATATTCATTGGAACTGATGTTGAAGCTGAAATTCCAATACTTTGGCCACCTGATGCAAAGAACTGACTCAGTGACAAGACCCTGATGCTGGGAAAGATTGAAGGCAGGAGAAGGGGACGACAGAGGATAAGATGGTTGGATGGCATCACTGACTCGATGGAGTAAACTCTGGGAGCTGGTGATGGACAGGGAAGCCTGGCATTCTGCAATCCATGAGGTCTCAAAGAGTCAGACATGACTGAGCAACTGAACTGAACTGATCACATATTTAGATAGATAATCTGTACCAATTTAAGAAAGAAGACTTCATGCCTATTATGGCCCTAGTTATCAGGTGCTTTAACTAAAAATGGATGCTGCATTTTGTTGTAAAATAGTTTTTGGTATATTTTTTAATAATAACTTTACTTTTCTTCTGTGACATATTGATGTGAAAATTAAATTAATTAATTCATAATATTGATTTATATTTGCATTCTTGGAAGAAAATCTGCTAGGGTTTGTTTCCATTATTTTACAAACAGCTGGGTAAATGTAGTATTGCATGTTAGATTTTGGCATCTAAATCTCAATATTTGTGAAGTTACTTTGTCATTTTCTCTTTTGAGTTAGTTTTAAAAGTTTTTGGTGTTAAAGTTTTTTTAGTTCTTGAAATGGTACTTGTGTGTTAATGCCCTCAAAGAGTTAATAAGTCAGAAAATTATTTGTTCTTTAAAATTTGAAAGAATTTTGCTTTAAATCTTCTGAATAGGTAAATATTTACTTTTGTTTATTATTATTTTTTCTCAAGGATGTTTCCTGCTTCTTCAGAAATTAATATACATGTTTGATAAGAATGAAATGATTCATTATATCAAGATTTTCAAATGTTTTCATGTCTAAGTTGACATGTTCTTATTCTTAATTTTTTTCTTATCTCATATTTTTTCTTTGATTAAAATAAATAGAAGTTTCTATATTTAATGTTTCCTCTATTTATTGTCGGCTTTTTTTCTAAAGAAAGAACCACTTGGATTTATCTCTCTATTCTTTTCCTTTTAGTTTGCTAAATTTTAATTTCTGCTTCATCCTTAATAACTTTTTTCTTTTTCCTATTAGCCATGGTTTGTTTTGCTCTTGGCTTTTCTTTTTTCCCCCATTTATTTATTATTATATTTTTTTACTTTACAATATTGTATTGGTTTTGCCACACATCAGCATGAATGAAGCTTTTCAAATTATTGCCTTGTTTCTTTTATTTTTAAACATTCTAGTGCCTCCTAAGTCGCTTCCCTCATATCCGACTTTTTGCAACACTATGTATTACAGCCAGCCAATCTTCTTTCTACATGGGATTCTTCAGGCAAGAATGCTGGAGTGGGTTCCCAGGCCCTCCTCCGGGGGATCTTCCCTATCCAGGGGTCAAGCCCATGTTTCTTAAGTCTCCCGCATTGGCAGATGAGTTCTTGGCCACGTGTGCTATAGCTGGGAAGCCCGATTGCAGCTTTAACTAAGTGCTATAGGTTTGAATATGTAGTGTGCTTATAATTGTAATTTTGTCAGTATTTTTCAGTTACATTTTTAATCTCATATTTGACCTAGAAGAATATTTCTCTTTTTCTTCACTTAAAAAGGTTGGGAAATTAAAAAAAAATTATTCTTTTCAAGTATTAATTTTGTTACATTTTGATCAANTTACATTTTGATCAAATGATGTGATCTACATAGGTCTGCTTTTTAGAAAATTCTGAGGTTTTCTTTTGATCAAATATATACAATATTCTATGTGTTTCCAAATATTTAAAAACAGAATGTATGTTCTATTTGAGGTATAAATCTCCATGTGCATTTTCAAACTGGCTCAACTGATGACATTATGAGGTACCCCATTTCTTTGTCTGTTGCCTACTTTAACTCTTAAGGACAGAGATTGCAGTCAGTTCCTCTTTCTAATTCTAACAGTTTTTGCTTTATCCTTATTATATATTCTGTTATTTGGCACATGGAAGTTGAATCCTGATACATTTTAATTTGGGATCTTCTTAATAACATTGAAAAAAAATTATCTATGAGATACTTAAATTTTTTTCCTTGAAAATCTACTTCATCTTGTATGATTGTAATTCCAACTGTTAGTTGGGGAGAATAGTTCTTTGTATTTAAATACAATCTTCTACTTTCAATTTTCTTGTGTTAATCTTTCATAGCTATCTTTAATAGACAATTAGTGCTGATTGTCTAATGACCTAATTTTTGCCATTTAATATGATTAAGTCATTATATTTGTTATAAATTACATGTTTGTGTTACTCAGCTTGATTTAGAGTTTGTCTCAGTTTCTTTGCTATCTCCTTTGATATTTATCTTTGACTCTATCATACAAGTTTTGTTTCTCTTTTCTCTCTTCTAACGAAAAAGTATACATCTTACTTTTACTTTTGGTCAAAGTTACCCTTAAAAAATAAACAATTCTGTTTCTCTGTTCATGTCAGGGGGGAAGAATGTGCGTATCATTTTTCTCCTATGCACGGTACACATGTGATACTGCCTTTCCTTCTCTGAGGTCTCCTCCACTATCTGAGGATTTAGACCCAGATTCTTATTTGCTGGATATTATTATTTACATGTTATATTTTCTCTTCCAACGATTAAAGATGAAGTTTGCAATCTCTGTTGTAGCTACAGCATATTTACAACAATTTAGACTTGATCCTACATGAAAATATTTCAGTACTTACTGGCAATAAATACTGAAATACTTTTAATAAAGTACATTTTTATTTTACAGGATGTTTTTAAAGCTGAACTTATTTTAAGATTGTCTGGAAAACTGATTTTTTTCAAGTCATGAAGGTGACTTGATTGATTTAGGTTCTGACACTTGGTATCAGAGAACACTTTTTTACTGACTTCAAATGTGAACAACAATAATAATGTGTCTAGGTTTAGCATTCTTAGATCTTAGTAAATTAGGCCTCTGAAGATGTTGCTTTCTTAACTTCTTATCCTGATTATTTTCTTTTGTTTTTTTTTCTTTGCCCTGTCTTCCATAATTCTTTTGATGAAAAACTAAAATTTCAAACTTTCAAAGAAACTGGTCTGTTTATTTTAATTTTGTTTAGCATTCATCAGGCCCACTTGATCTGAGTACTTACTTACTTAAATTCAGGTATCTTTTTTATTTACTTACTTATTTTCAAACTATTACAGATGTCTACTTAACTGTTTTCTATAACTTTGGATCCATGTATAACATACACACACACATATATAACGTCGCTCTAGCGCACCTATCTTCCTACCTGTTCCGGTGTCCTCTTCAGCAGTTCCAGTGTTCTTCATGCTGGATTTCACCTTCTGCCTTCTGCATCTGTCATCTCTTTTCATAGTATTTTTATATAATTTTCATTTGCTTTTAATTCTAGGAGAGGGCTTCAAATTTGTCCTCTGTATTACTGATTTCACTATAAACGTTGCCAATTAATCACTTTATTGCTCCTCGTGCATTTTCCATTTTGATATCTCATATTCAGTTTTATAACATTTTTCCTTCTTTCATCTGATTCTATATTTAGTTTCTTAACCAGCTTCTTTCTTACCTCAGTGTATTTTATTCTCTCATTTTCATCTCCTGCTTCATGGGGTCTTTGAATGTTATTTAGACCACAAAGCATATGCTGCTTAAAATTTATTCCCATTTCCTATAGTAAATCTTTTTCAAAAGCATGCTCTTCCTCTGCCTCTTGAGTGCTATATTTTCATTTCTTAAAGTCAAAAAATGTTTCATATGCCTCATAATGGGGTTTTATTTTGCCTGTTTATTCATCCTTGAGTGATGACTATTTTATCTGGCCTAGTATTTCTCAGCAAAACGGTGAACAGATTTTTCTTAGATCCCATCATAGTTTGCTTGGATTTTTTCTAATCCTCTTTTAGATCTATGCTATATGACATTTTACCCATTCAGTGATTACACATCTTGGTGGGAGATTTACTCTGACATTTTATGAGCTGAGGTCACAGCTTTCTCTGTGTATGGCAAAGTCATTGTGCCGGGAGCCAGATCCGGAATGACCTGATCTTGTTCTTTATTCGACCACAACGTCGACTGGAAAGAACCTTGTGACCTTGTGGAGAATCCTCCACTGTTCAGCCCAACTGCTGGCCGTATGATGCGGTCACAAGGGCCTGGCCCCAAGCAGTGACTGGCCTCGGATTCGTAAGGCCTGCGAGGGAGACGTTCCCCGCTAATCCCGAGACTGGCATGCCTTCCTACCATGGATCCCATGGATCAGGGAATAAGCACGATGCCTTCAAGACCTCCTTTGCTTTCTTCCTCTCAGGATGGTACCACTTTCTCAGTAAGGGAGTCCTATGGCACCCCACTCCAGTACTCTTGCCTGGAAAATGCCATGGATGGAGAACCTGGTGGGCTGCAGTCCATGGGGTCGCTAAGAGTGGGACACGACTGAGCGACTTCACTTTGACTTTTCACTTTCATGCATTGGAGAAGGCAATGGCAACCCACTCCAGTGTTCCTGCCTGGAGAATCCCAGGGACGGGGGAGCCTGGTGGGCTGCCGTCTATGGGGTCGCACAGAGTCGGACACGACTGAGGCGACTCAGCAGCAGCAGCAGTGTCTTTCCTAGGTAGGGTCCCATTGGTGAAATCTCACTTAATTTCCACAAGTGCAAAGGGTTCTCCTCTAGCTCCCATCCGTGGTGGAGGAGTCTCCAGTTCCGGTGCTCCCTCTGATGCTGTAGCTGGGATTTGCAGGCTCCCGTGCTTCTGCTGCCATCACCACCACAAAGTGAGTGGGGCCCACCTACACAAGCAGGGTGCGTCTGAGGCTGCGACAGGCTCTCAGTGGGGCTTGCCTCTGGGCGCCAGCACAGATCTGCCAGGCACAGGGCTGGCCACAGCCCACGGGCTCCCACCTGGCTCCTGCGAGTGGTCCACTCTTCACCCCAGCCAGTCTGTAGGATGATGGCTAAATTCCAGTGATTCTTTGCACTGTTTCCAAGTTGGCCTGGTCTATACGCACATCTGAATGTCTACTTTGGTCCTCGCTTTTTTTTCAGCCCAGTTAGACGTGAGTACCTATGAGACGGCAGACACTTTCCATGTATGATTTCATTAAATCTTCACAAAATGGTATAACATAGATACTATTATAATTCCCAATTTACAAATGAAGGACTGGAAGCCTGGAAAAGGCTAATCAACTTTTTCACTTTTCTCTTTCAGTTTCATCCAGAGGCTTTTTAGTTCTTCTTCACTTTCTGCCATAAGGGTGGTGTCATCTGCATATCTGAAGTTACTGATATTTCTCCCAGCAATCTTGATTCCAGCTTGTGCTTCCTCCAGCCCAGCATTTCTCATGATGTACTCTGCATAGAAGTTAAATAAGCAGGGTGACAGTATACAGCCTTTACATACTCCCTTTCCTGTTTGGAAAGTGACAACTTCAGGTCACTCAGCTAGGGAGTGTCAGAATCACTACTTGCTGTCTTGTCATCCTCTAAAGCCCATGCTTTTAACCAATATTTCAAAAGCCTCTTTGCTGGAGATTCCCTCCCACTCCCACCAAAACAGATGAACTTCCCATCTTAACCATGAGTGTTATCAGCCATTTGGATGGCCTGCTGTCTTGTCATACCTTTTCACTATGGACCAGCAGTCTGCTAGACGAATCCATATTTATACCAAACTAATTCTCCCCTCCCATCTCAGAAAAAAGGATAGCTTTCACCCAGAGCAGCTACCCCCCTGTGTGCTCAGGATTCGCTTCCTCATCTTCTCCTTCCACGAATCCCTCTCCCTACTTGTTCTGTCATCTTAGAATACAAGCACGTCACATCTCTGCCACTTCAACATTGAGTATACCTCCAACAACCACTCTTTACTTTTCTTTGCTGTCAAATTTCTTCCATTGTTGTGGCAAACTAGTTTGCACTAACATTTTCCATTTCCTTTTTGTTCCTTAATCCATCCAATTTTCACCCTTAACAACTCCATTAAAACACTCCACCTAAGATGACGTGGCCTCCCAATTGTGAGAACATTCTCTCTGGTTCTTCCACTTTGACTGCTGCTGCTGCTGCTAAGTCGCTTCAGTCATGTCAGACTCTATGCGACCCCATAGATGGCAGCCCACCAGGCTCCCCTGTCCCTGGGATTCTCCAGGCAAGAACACTGGAGTGGGTTGCCATTTCCTTCTCAATTAAAAGACGCTTACTCCTTGGAAGAAAACTTATGACCAACCTAGATAGCATATTGAAAAGCAGAGACATTATTTTGCCGACTAAGGTCCGTCTAGTCAAGGCTATGGTTTTTCCTGTGGTCATGTATGGATGTGAGAGTTGGACTGTGAAGA